>JAFHBV010000012.1:0-188000 GCA_019022785.1 Pseudomonodictys pantanalensis
CCCCTCAACAGCACAATCATATTCCCACTCACGCAACTCTCTCCCAACTTCTCACTAAATTTCAACAACCGTCCCCCCTCCACATGGAAAACCCTCAGCTTCTCCTCCTCTCCACCACCGCGGTTATTCACGTTCTGCACCTGCAGGCTCTTGGCCGCCATATCCAGCACCCTCCCCACCGTCCATTCTTTGTTGTAGAAGAACTTTCCCGTCGGATACTTGGCTTTGGTGGTGTCGGCCGAGGCTTCGACATGCAGGTATATGCGGTTCGCGGCCGGTATGGAGGCGTCGCCCTTGGCGGTGCGTTTTAAGTCGTTGAGCGCTACGGCGGCGGAGGATGCTGCCGAACTAGACCTGGAGCCCAGGCCTAGGAAGCCGGACTTCTTGGTGCTGTGTTTCTCGGCGTCTTTCTTCCGCTTTTCTTCTGCCCACTCCTTGAGTTTTGCCAGGGCAGATAATCCACGCTCCCGTTGTGCTTGTATTGCATTCTTCGGCCTCGCGCCAAGCGGTTTGACGTTCTTACAGTCGTGGTCTTCGGGCATGCGGTGCTTGAGGCAGTAGGAGCGGTTGCATGTCGAGCACTGGTTTGCGGGCATGCGCGAGGTGTTTATGAGGGTTTTGCAGGTCGTTTCGTAGCATTGCTGGTCGTGGGTATAGAGGGAGGGTTTCGAGGAGAGGGAGGAGAGGGAAGCAGTGCCACCGTTGCGGCGGCGGGCCCATTCGCCTTCTTTGACGCATTTGTGGGCGGTTTCGGTGCGGTGGTCGAGGCAGAATGTGCTGTGGTTGTTAGCTTCAGGTGCTTAGCTTTGGGTGGAGGAAGGGGGGAAAGGAAGTAGGAGACATGCCCTTTGCAGCTCTCACATCGAAAAGGCAGAAAGTCGAGTACGTGGCAGTAGGGCATCTGGCAGTGCGCCCCGATGGATTCTACGTCGCCGCCCTTCATCTCGGTGTAGCTCTGCGTGCTTGTGCTGGGGTTCGCCATGTTGAAGAATTTGCATGGGTATTTGTAGAAATGCGAGTGACGGTAGCTTGCTCCGTGGCGTGGAAGCGTAACGAGCGGACGGGCTGAGAAATCCCAAGAAGTGTCGAGAAGGCGGGCTTAGGCTACACAGCTGACGATGCGCACGCTGCTCGACGGGCGGTGGTGGGCCGGGGAAGGTTGAACCGAGTATGACTAATGAGGCAGCGAACCTCACCAACTTTGTGCCACCTTTGCCCGCACATGTACACTCACCATTCCGACATTGTTCTCGGAGATTTCCACTGGTGCGAGAGTGCACTAAAGTCTCAGAAAACCGCTAGGTCTATGTTGCCATCTCGTTCGCAGAAACCAAGACCGGGATCCGGGCAAATCTACTCTGGGTGCGGTACAAAAGGCAGCTGCCCGTGGGTGTCTTCCCTTCACTCAAGAGGAAATTGTATCAATAGTTCAGTCATAGTCAGTAGCACATGAAATGGCTATGCAACATACAGCTGCTGAGCTGGCCCAAAGAAACTCCCTCCCCTTCTCGCCACCATTCCGCCTCTCCAGTTCAAAGTTGCTCCTCAACCGGCTCAACACATAGGTGAACTTCTTAGTTCCAAATTCTCTTTCCTGGACCAAGATAGCTGGTAACGCCGTCTCTTTGGAGTTACCTAGGCTAGTGTAACCCCTAGCATGTCAAGGCCGATCTCGCCACCGAATCTTCGAATAGCATGCGCGGTCCGGGTGACTGCATATATATGCTCAATGCAGATAGGAGCGCCATTCCTACTCATCGTCAATGTACATTCCACATCATTCGTGATTAATACGCTTGCCTCGATCTGAGTTGGGGCCTTTTTCGAGCCGTCATGTGCGTCCTTGGAGAAGAGAACTTCCGCTAGTCTTTTCTTGTACTGCTGCTTCTTGAGCACAATCTGTCTAGGCTTAGCTTCGAGTAATCATCATTCAACATCATTGGAACCTACCTCTTCCAGGGAGCCTTTGATAACATATCTCGTATTGACCACCTCATGCTGTTGGCCTAAACGGTGAATACGGGCTAGCGCTTGGTCTTCGACTGCTGGGTTCCAGTGAGGTTCCATGAGGAATGCGCGAGATGCAGCGGTGAGGTCAAGACTACGAGACATAAGTGAGGCATAGAGGGGAAAGGAGCCAGTGACGTACCCCACGGATGAGCAGGATATTGTTAGCAGTATGACCTGATACCGTGAGTCTGACCGGAATGTTTCTAGTATGGAGGCGCGATTCGAGCTCGAGACGCTTCCGTCTACCCGGAGGAATAGTATGCCGACTTGTGTGAGAGCCTTCTGTATGATATCTAGGGTCGATTTCCAGAACGAAAAGACGACACTGCGCCAGTCAATTTTCATGTTTCCGGACATGATGGCGACTGCCCAACTCACCTCTTAGTTCCCGGTGGAATTGCGTGCAAGTCCTGAACCAAAGCTTTTACTTTAGTAGGAAAGGAAGGTATACGAGGTGTCGAGGCCTGTCCTGTGCTTGAGGGCGCAGTGAAGAGGGCATCCATGGCCAATGGCGAGATCGCACATGGCGGTACGTGGCCACACGAGATCGAAGTAGGAGTTGCGCCCACTAAAGACGCATAGACGCAGAAAGAGCAGAACAGGCGCAAGCAGCTTGATTGAAAGGCAGTCTCGGTCCCTCCTTGGAAGATTCCGATGCTTGTACTCGCAAAATCGGATACCGCGCATGGATTGCAACACGATGAACATAGGTTATACGTAGAATCCGCAGGCGATAATTGGATTCTAGGTGTGGCGATCGTGTCCCATATATCTGGTGCTGGCGCCCCCAGAGAAGCTGATCGATGATGAAGACCCATGTTACAGATCATGCGAAGATCGTTGATCTGATGAAGTGCGTTGATATATGATGGTGCGTGAGAAGCGCTCTCTCCAATTTGTGATATTTCGCCAATGACTTTCCGGGCTCTCGACTCCGCTTCCCTATATAATTCCCATTCTTCGTCTGCAAATACGAGTTCCCTTGTTATAGTTGTCGCCGGAGGAAGGCGAATGATAGCCTGAGTTCGCCGTAGCAAAATGCTGCATAGCAGTCGCTTTAATCGATGAGTGGCTTCGTCAGCCCTGCCGGCTTTCCAAAGACTGGCGATATGGGTGTTGAACATGCCAAGGTCGTTATAAGGGTGGACTCGAAGAAATTCGAACAGTGTTGAGAGGTCCGTGAGCCGGTTTTGCAGCGGTGTCCCGGTGACTGCCCACCGCGATACGGCTTGCATGGAGAGCAGGGCTTTCGTAGTGTTGTTAGATATCTCTCGGATGTAGTGTGCTGGCGACAAACCATTAGCATATACAGTTAAATATTGTGCCGCTTTACCTTCATCAAGGACAATCCGTCTCCACTTGATATGAAGTAGACTGAAATTGGCGGACGCCGATTGGTTTCTCCATGCGTGCTCGACAGTCTGATATGTTGTGAGAACTACATCACGTTCACCAAGACGAGAGTGCTCCGATAATCGACTGGATCCGTGATGGCGATGTAACTTTAATGCACCTTGATACACATGCCTTGGAAGATGTCAGCTAGGGTCAACGAAGTAGGTTTCTCCTTTGTACCTATTGAATTGCTCTTCCCATACGTCAAGTACTAGCCGGAACGTCAGTAGAAGCATGAGTGGCACTTTCAATGGTACCTACGTGGAAGAGGCACTATCAACAAGGTTGACTCTACAGTGTGGCTATTCTGCTGAATGGTGTGTAAAGGGTATGCTGATGCCGGCGCCCGAACGTCAAGACCATGAGTGATCAGTGCGATGATGCTGAGAGATTTACCGAGACCCATCTCATCGGCTAGAATGCCACCAAAGAACTGCGGTGGTCTGGTAGTCTGGATGTCACCAGATATATTGTTGATATACCTGATATTTTTAGTATGAGGGTGCCTATGCAAATGGGCCACTCACATGGTACCAAATTCGGACACTGATCTCGACCAGATGTCATTGGCTGATAGATCAAAGTCCCAACCAAGTTCCCGATGGAGCATAAAATGTAGAGCTTGCTTCTGATGTCTTGTTTCTGATTAGTGCAGACGGCATATGCATGTACTCATACTTACCCCAAGAGTGGCGTTTTCAAGCATGGAGGAGTGTCAGCTTCTGGTATGTCGGCCCGAGCAGTTAATTGGAGCAAGAAGTCTTCAAAGGACTCTAAATCCGACTGCAGGTCATGATGTATCATTTCAAGTCCACTATTCCGCATTTCCAAGGTTGTCGGCGCATACTGGTCCAAGCCAGAAATACGATGTGGATTTCGATAAGTCACGTCCCATGTGGCGTGAACGGGGTCTTGAAGAAAATACTCGCAAGCCTGGCAAAATTGACCTATGTCTTCGTAAAGACGCATTGGTCCATACACAACTGTGACTAGGCACGTGTCGGATGCTTCCTTTGATTCCCCTTTCGGCTTGTGAGGAGTTGCCGCTCTGACCGAGAGGAAGAATTCAAGCGTGATGCCTGGCTCTTTGCTAAGGGCGGTAAGAGCTTTCGCATTTCGACGATCCAAGTCGCCTTCCCGGACGAGTGGTTGGTTCCATTGAATCTTCCGGGTACCGTCAAATTTGACCGGGATGGTTTGTGGGCGCAAAGGCTGGATATTCGGCGTAACAACGACGGGAATATCAGAGATCTGAGGCATCAATTAGCGTAATAGTTGAGAAAAAGCAAAGTTTATTGGCCTCACATACCTCCCCAAAGCAGACAGTGTCATCTGGTACGAACCCTGGCAAAGAAGTCGTGTCTAGTGATCCGCTTAATGAAGGTACCATGGAATCAGGTTGCCAATTCAGAGGAAAGTTTTGCACTGACACGTCCGCCGGCAGCGCAGCCTGTTCGCATACGTAGCCATTGGTCGCGAAGCCGTCTGCCTCTATTGAAACGGAGAGAGTATCCATACTGGCGAGTTTGTTGAACTCAGTCAACAACTTTTGTCCGCGAAAGGTTCATATTTGCAATGGCAGAAGTAGATGGCAGACGGCATGGGGACTCGATGCCGGAAGACGTACTCCATGGGCTGAGCCTTTCGCGACGAGAGTGGCTTGCACACTCCGATCGAGATTGGTGCTCGGAAGGCATGCCTGCGCACAGCCACCACCGGTGAGTGAGGCTTCTCTGTGGTCAGCCTGCCGACACCACGCGAACGTGGACATATTACTTCCCTAGCACCTCTCTGTATCGCCAAATGTCTGGGGATTCCGCCATGTGAAAGCTCGCCTTTAGTTGAGTATACGTGTGAAGAGATAAGAACCGCACCTGCCGCTCTCATGAACCCACCGCTGCTAAATCCCAATCTGGCAAGAGCCTCAGCCCCGGATCCACCTGCACCCAACCCCGCCATCACGCTCACCGCAACCGCGAAACAGACTTTTGACGCTGCTTTCAGCAAATTGGAGAGCAGAGTTCGCTCCACTTCGATCCAGGACTATCACCAGTTCAACTCCACCACCCTGCAAGATGTGCGGGAAGCCGCGAGAGGGATCGAGCGACAGATGGCCGCAAGGCAATGCCTCCGAAACCTCAGGCGGCTAGATGTCTTCCTCGGGGGCTTAGAACACTACTCCAAAACCATAGAAATTTTGTGCAATGGGACTCCGTATTTGCCTTGGATATGGGTAGGTTCTCGTTCCCTCGGACCCGGGGGATTATGCTAACATATGTTCAGGCCCCCATCAAGCTCACAATTCTGGTGTGTAACTCCTTATTGCCAATTGTCTGCATCCGCATGCTAATTGAAAGATTGCTTCGGAATTTCTATCCGCATTCGAGATTCTTATGGCGGCATATGCGCGCATAGCAGAAAGCTTACCCCGCTTCGACCGCCTCGGAAATGCCATGCATCATCGGCCAGAGTTCCAGAACGTATTGGCTGTTTATTATTCCGAAATCTTGGAGTTCCATCGCATAGCCTACGACTATGTAAAGCGGCCTGGTACGTACCCCACGCCCCTCGACATCCCCACGTTCTGACGTATCATAGCATGGAAGCTCTTCTTTATGTCCGGATGGGGAAGATTTACCTCCCGCTTCAAGTGCATCCTCGATAGCCTCTCGAGACATTCGCAGTTAATCGACACCGAAGCAGCTTCCTGGAACATAGTGGAATCTCAAGAATGGCGACAGAAAGCGAAAGAACAAGCATCCAAGCAAGACGAAGAAAGAGCTCACGACCACTTCCAGTCGGCCTTGTATTGGCTGGAATCTGGCGCCGACAGTCACGACCGGCAAGAAGCACAAGAAGATATACTTTCGGAGTTGCTGGCTTCTCGTCACACGGGCAGCCACGAATGGATCGTCAAGAATTCAAAATTTCGGAATTGGCTCAATACGAGACAAAGCTCTTCAGTCTTATGGCTTACAGGAAAGCCGGGTTCAGGTAAGCATATGGGAAACCGTAGTGCATGGAGAAGAGTAGCTCACAAGTTGCAGGCAAGAGCGTGCTCACGTCGAGTGTCATCAATTTTCTACGTGCGGATCGACAATCCACGGTGCTGTTCTATTTTTGCACCTACCTTTCATCGGAACGGGATCAATCCACCCGGATTCTAAAGTCCCTTGCCGCGCAGCTCCTACGACAACAGTCCGATCTAGCGTCCTTTGTGTATGAAGAGTGTGTCAAAAAGGGCCTCACTCCTTCGATGCATACGCTGAAGCACATTCTCCCCTCTATGTTGGCTTCGGTTCAGCAGCCTTGCATTATCATTGATGGTATCGACGAGTGTAAGGAAGGCAAACACAAAGATATAGTTCGCGATATCATCGCACTTGCACCTGCTGATGAAACTAGTAGTAGGCTGCTGGTCTCAAGTCGAGACACTCGCTTTATTGCCGACATGTTGTCCAAGAAGCCAACGCTTTCTCTCAGCGAGGACGGTGCTGCTATTGACTCTGCTATAGAATCTTACGTCCGCGCGAGGATAAAAGACATGCAGAGCAAATTCCGGGAGCTGGCTGCAGACAATGAACTCATCGCGGCAGTTGCGCTTCAGATAGTACAAAGAGCAGAAGGTATGCGAAGCCCTTTCTCTTTTGGACGAAACCCTCTGATATTATTGTTCTCCGTATTCTACTTGACCACTAACACTTCAATCTTCAGGCATGTTCCTTTGGGTTCGCTTGGTGCTCGATGTTCTCGACGAGGAAGTTTTTAGCCTCCAAGATCTAAGGGCGGCCGTAGACACATTTCCATCAGGACTCAAAGGCTTGTAAGCATCCGGTCCCCCAGCCATGAAAGTTCCTAACGTACTAATACCATTTAATAGCTACGAGCGCATTATAATCCGAGTCAAGGCGCTTAACTCACCAAATGCCGAGAAAGCCATCCGGATATTACAGTGGATCGCTTACGCGAAAAGGTCGCTCAGGTTTTTCGAAATATTGAACGCACTTGCTTTTACAACGGACAGCAGGACATGCACCCAAGAGAACTTACTCTCTAAGATTGTTTTACAGTTGTGCAAGCCTCTCATTGAGCAGACTTCTGATGGAATTGTCAAGTTCGCTCATTTCTCCATCAAAGAGTTTGTCTACCACAAAGGCTTTGCGTTTCGCGGGCTTCTGTCGCTAACCATGACGTAGGTATCTCATCTCCGATCACAGTGGCCCCGTCCTAGGCAAATCGCTATCGGAATACGTCTTGTCGCTGTCATGTGTAACGTATCTCGGCTTTAGCACCGCATTGATCTTCAATCGTGAGCCGATGCAGCCCGATGCCGATGGACTGGATCGCCAAAACGCCGTCCATATTGCCCAAGGTGTGCACGGTCTACACCTGTATGCCAACGAATACTGGATTGAGCATTTACTTTCGTACGTAAGTGCGATGGGAGGGATGGACGCCGCATTTGAGAGAGATCGTACCCTATTGACTCGCATTGACTACCTCGCTCGCTTGTTGCATGGCGAGAACGCGTCAGTCCCGAACAGACCGGGAGGATCAATGGTAGCAGACAGTCGCCTAAAGTTGTTGAATAGATTTCCAAGCGTGCTCGAGATCATCCAGCATCGATTGGAACACAGGGCGTGCCAAGAGATGGGAGGGTCCATCATTCAAGGTACGTTTATCGTCTGGCAGATCCTGACGAATCGCAATAATGAATGAGACTAATAAGCATATAAGATGCCACTCTCTTCGGCAAGATTCAACAAACATACCAAGCCAAAGTCGCAACTCTCCTTCAAAGCGACCACGTACAAGGTCTTTCAGCTCGAGATCTGCACGCATTCAAAATTGCCTATGGACCCACAGCGCTGATATGCCGATTTCCCGGGTGCGTTCATGCAAGCATCGGATTTCCGACTGAGACCCTTCGATCCCAGCATGAGAAGACCCACGTACCCAAGCTTTTTTGTACTGTGTCTGGTTGCACATATAGGCTCAGCTTCTCATCTACACGAGCATTGAATCAGCACGATAGGGAGTGTCACTCCGAAAGTCCGACTGATATACCAATCAGCGTCAAGAGGCGGCGGGTCGAGAAATCGGCCGCTAGAGGACAAGTTACAGACTCAGAATTTACGTGTCCCCACTGCGACGATCGTTTCACGTCTGCGCGAGCATTGTTGCGTCACAACAGCGAGGTTCATTCCAAGGAGTCGGGGTCGATGTCCCCTGGTTTTGATGCAACTTGTTCCAAGGAAGCGTTTTCGATGCCCCTTGATCTTGACGGAAGTCTTGATCTTGATACAACTCCATCCAAGGACCAAAGGCCGATTTCGCCTGATCCTTACACAATTGAGGAGCATTCAGGAAAGGCGTTGGGAACTGTTAATCTGGCCAAGCCATATCTGTGCGACATTTCTTCTTGCAAGCGCGCAACCAAAGGCTTTGCCACTACTGACGACCTCCTTCGACACAAACGGACCATTCATCGTATTGGGGGGTTAATAGGGTATAAGTGTGCCACTGAGCGTTGCAGGAATAGGGAGAAAATCTGGCCACGTCTAGATAACTTCAAACAGCACATTCATCTTTGGCATAGAGACGAAAATGAGTCCGAACTCATTCAGCGGTATGTTGTAGAGCGCTCGAATGTCCTTCCTGCGCTGACTTTACAGGTCCATATACAAGGCTCCAAAATCCGACACTGCGTCAGCAGCTCCTTCGAGTTCCAAGGATCCCGTTACTCCAAATAATATCACGAGTACCCCGATGAGTAATCCAACACGCGATTCGCCTAATTTGAGCAAGACGCTCTACATAAGGCCACAACACTCCAAGATCAAATGTACAAAATGCAACATACGACCAGAAGGATTTCGAGGCATCCACGACCTGGAAAGACATATGCGGAGAGCGCACGACCTATTTAGGAAAGGCTATATCTGTGTTGACTACTCAACGGACAAAAAATTCTTGTCGAAGTGCAAGCACTGTAGAAGCCAAAAGGTCTACGACGCATATTATAACGCTGCGGCGCATCTGCGGCGCGCGCATTTTAATCCTCGCAAAAAAAGAAGGAAGAGTAAAGGCGATCGAAAACGAGGTGCGATTGGAGGAGAAGACGATCCTCCTCTGGATCATCTCAAGAAGTATTGGATAAAAGAGGTTGAGATTGAAAACAAGAATAATAAAGTGTCAGAGCAGGGATCTGGCAGTCCTACGAACGAGGACGATGTGAACTTTGGTTCCCCGTCTGGTCTCCTTTTCCCAAGCCCCTCCTCTTTCCATCAGTTCCCGCTCAGCTCGCCCATACGCAAGGAGGAAGATCCGGAAATGTATGCGAATGCCCTCAAGGCTGTGCCTGACCCAATGATCGGGGGATTACCTGACAATGACCTCAACTCAGAGCTCGACTTTGAGAGCTAGGACACTGACTTACAACATCAGCGTCAGGCATTGTCAGTAGTGCACCCTGGTCTTGTCAGGCCCGTGCCAACTATGCGGTGGTGATAGGCTTAATCAGCAGTGGAATTGCTAGCTTTTCTGAAAGTTAAACCCCGATTCAAATTCGTCTTCGCTAGATCTTGCATTCTGAAAAGTGATTTGAATGGATGACATATGTGCTCTCCGAAGTAGGAGATGCGGTTGGCAGGATATTCTCCAGGTCCTCAAGGTATGAAGGTAAATGTACTCGTGCACGCCGTCGATGCAGACAGACCACCATGCCTCCACGGCCCCTTCTTTATACTCTATATGAGTTAAAGTGAATTCTGTCTTATTTCACATTAGATCAAACACGTCTTCTATGGACTCACGATGCCACGCACAATCGTTAAGAGAACCAGGTGCCCCAGGAGCGGGCGCGACAAGAGCGCCTCTGGACCATGAGAATAGTGATCAATCACCCGCGAATTTGGGTATGGAATGTGCTACAAGCAAGCCATTTCTTGAGGCTATGGTTCTCTACAGGTCGCCAGTGCACAAAGGAAAAAGAGGCGTGAGTGTGGACCGTGAGCCAGCTACGAGTGCGGCCACGCCACCCGAACAGCGAACCAAGACCAGGGACTCAGAGGCCGAATTGGAATACGATCAGGTCAGTTTCGCCGAGTATTGCCTGTTACAAGCCGTCGACTCATCGGAGTGAAGGAGGCGTGATTGAAGACAGCCAGCCAGGAACTGGCGAGATAAGAGTGCGGCCTGGCCGTGCCAGCAGTGATTCATCATCGCCGCTCAAAGACTAGACTGTGCTACAACTAGGTGAATTTCTCGAATCGTTGCTCTTTGAGAGCCGCCGATTCATCGTGGTCAGGAGGTGTGGGCGTGGACACGCACTATTCGCTGCGAGAGTCAGCGTCAGAGGCTGCAGCCCGACCCGAAATTGCATGGAACATGCGGAATGATCGATTTGTTTGAATGCTATTTGTGAATGTGGGCGAAGCATGATGAACCTGTAGCGCAATGATGATACCGTCCATCAGTACCTTGACACAAATGTGTTCAGTGGTTGCCCTTGCGCAACGCATACGCCCCAGACAGGCCCTGATAGTAAATTGTGCAGATCATTGCATTAGCTTGGTTCGTTCTGCACACTCGGCACTTGCAAGGCGATGGCAGCTTGGCAATTCCCCCATGCGAACGCCCTCTGAGCGGTTATCCACCCCGGTCACCAAAGGAAAACAAGCAGCGACACGAGGTGAAGCAGGAGTTGAGAGGAAGTCGCCAAGGCGACATCCGAGAGAGTTCTTGTGTATACAGAACCGCATCGTGGCCTTTCCCCGGCCTTTTGATGAACGCCAAACAGGACACCGACATGGACACATCAACAACGCCGGAGAGTCCCTTCAGAAACTCCTTTGATCCAGACTTATAGTTCGTCGTCATCGCCATTGCCGCCCTCAAACTCCAACACCATGTCGATCCATCCTCCACCGCCATACTGACAAGCGCTCGGACCGACCTTCTTGAACCCGACCTTCTCGTAGAAGCGGACGTAGCGCTCCCTGCAGATGAGCGCGATCCGCTTACCGATGCCTGCATCTCGAATGCGCTGCGTCCAGCTTCGCAGCAATACCCCGCCCAAGCCCTTGTGCTGGAAGTCGGGATGCACGCACAGGGAATGTAGGCATATCGTCTCGCCCACCTCGTCGTGACCTACCGAGGGTCGCAGCTGATACTTGGTCTTCCAGTCCTTGGGAAAGTCCATGGATGCATCCGTAACGAGTGAAGAAGGCGTCTTGGTTGCGATGATATGGCCGAGGAGTATCCTCTTGCGATCCGAGTCGGCAGAGTCTACTGATGGGAATTTGCGGCCTTTTAGTACGGCTCCTAGTGGCCCGGATGAGGTTGGGTATGCGGAGGAGAAGAGGCCGGAGCACAGTTCGCCGCAGGTGGAGAGGCGATAGTCGAGCTGGGGATTGTTAGTCGGGGTTTCTTTTGCGATTGTGGTGAAAATAGGCAGTGCGGCGAGGGACGGAGCGGCCTTAGCCCATGAACTAGGAAGGAGCGCAATTGACAACAACATGGCGCCGACGGGGAAGAACGGGTCCGTACCGATGATATCGACAGTATGCAAGAGCTGGGAATAAACAGGGAAGCAGCGCAAGTGCGAGATAAGGCAGTTGCATTAACGACGGGGATTGACGCTGGCGCAGCGATCAGTCGATCAAGGAAACTGTTGGGACATCGTTCAAGCGAAGTGCTACGGCAGCTTGATGCCTGATGGGAGCCCAAGCGTGATACATGTGCATGCGGAATTGGAGAGTTTGTGCTAGATTGCTGCAAAATGAGGTGAAAGTGCTGAGGGGTGAAGTGGAAGGGTGAAGAAGCGGAAAACACCGACCTTGTCTCGGGATGCAGCCTCATGCGGCTCAAAAGCCGTGTGCTCGAGCCAGTCGCAGTCGTCCAGGTCGTCTTGGTTGAGCAGCAAGGCGTAGGGATGCAGGTCCTTCATCTTCTTGAAGCGCTCTTCCATGAGGGTGGTGGGTATTCTGTAGAGGGGCATGGGATCTGACTGCGGAGGTGGGCTGCTAGCGGCGGGCTCCTTGGACAGAGGGGCCATCTCCTCCAGGGTCGTCTTGTCAGCAGCCAGATCCCGTGGCATCTTGGCGCGGGGATGTGCTCGGGGATTATGGCTGGGGTGGGATAACTGTGTGCGCGGGCTCCGGTGGTAGCTGCACAGGGCACAGAAGCAGGAATTGGAGTGGACCGTGGTATATAGAGCGCAGTGTCGTGACGGGCTGGGAAGACTTTGGTGGGAGCGGTTGATGAGTGCACGAGACTGCTTTTGCTCGGGCGGGCCTGGAGCGCATGCACGCCCGCTTGGCTGTTGGCCGTTTTGTCGATCCTAGGGCTGGGCTCCGAGCCGATCCGGGGCTACCTTACTCAGCAGACGATTGTACATACATCGACTTGTTCCGAATGTTCCATGCTGTTCCTGTGATGTATGCTATGGCTCCTGATCCCTTCGCCACGCGTCATGCCGCTGCCTGCTCGTCGTCATGGCATGGTGCGGGGCACGCACAGCAATGTTCCAAGCAGCCTCGCAGCCTCGCGCACCGGCAGCGGGAGGGGCCAATGACTTGCAGGCGGACTCGTCTGGCGAGTGACAGGCCGTGGCCCATGGCAATGCATGGCAGATACAAGGGCCTAGGATACAAGAGGAAGGCCAGCGCAAAACGGCCTGCAACTCGTGCTGCCGTGCTCGCGGACGGGCGCCGGATCAGTGGGCCAAATCCCGGTCCCTGGTGGTGAGGGCGAAGGGCGGGCGGATGGGCAGGCTTCGGTGGCGTAGGATATAGGGCGACGGGCCAGGCGACGGCCGTTATATGGCCGGGGTGGCAGGTTGTCGCATATGTATATCGAGGCCATGGACATGGTCTATACATGGCCATGTATACCGGCTGCAAGAGGCCGCTGGCGTCTGGCCGGCTAGCTCTGCCCCGCCATCCCCCTGCAGCGCTTCCCTCACCGCCCACCATCCATACCCGCTTGGCCTGGCGAGAGGTTCAGGCAGTGTCCTGTCTACGTGCTGCGTCTGCTGCGTGCGTGCTGCCTCCACCTCGTCCAGCAGCCCGGCCCTCTGCTGCCTGTCCGCCTGCCCGCCTGCCCGTGCCTCTGCCTCTGCCTCTGCCTCTGCCTCTGCCTGTATAAGACGCTGCCACGGCCCACGGTGAGAGCTCCAGAGACGCCCCGCACACGACAAGCACCATGACTTCACTCCGTCACCACGCCCGCCGCTGATTATTAACGCGCCCCCCAAAGCGGCCCGCCGCCTTCCATCGCCTTCCAGCGCGCGCCAAAAGTCGCTCGGGGGCAGACCTGCGACGGCGCACGCCCTTTCCAGCACACCAAAGGGTCACGCCGAGCACGCTTCTGGCCAAACTTGCACCGCCGACCCTCCAGCAACCCCGCCGTCGACCATCCAGATCCCCCTCGACCACCTTGTCTGCACACGGTGCTACCTTCTCTTGTCTGCTTCCAGACACACCCGCAGACCACGCAAGGAGCACATCCGCCGCCTTTCCACAACCATGTGAGCTTCTCCCGAAACCGTTTCTGTGCAACAGTCCAAGACGGACCGCTAACCTTTGCTCGAACAGGCCACGCGTCACAATAACCGTAATGGCCCCAGGCCAGCCCAACGACACGGACATGTTCACCCTCGACCTGCCCCCGGGAATCACCATCAAGGACCTCAAGACCTTTATCGAGGGCGACGCGAACCTGCCCGCAGCGGCACAGCAGCTGCTCTTCAACGGGCGGCCGCTGAACTCGGAGCTCCAGACGCTCGAAGAGGCAGGCATAAACGATGGCGAGATGCTGGTGGTGCGTGTCCGGCAGGCCGGGTCCCAGAGGCAACAACAGGCCCCCAGCCGTGGGCCCCAGGGCGATCCTGAAGCTGTACGACAGGGCATCTTGAGCGACCCGGCCGCCCAACAGCAGCTAAGGGGGAGTGCTCCCCAGCTGTTTAGTGCTCTCAACGACCCAGCACGGTGGAGGGAAATTTTCACAATGTTGCAGCGCCGTGAACAAGAGGCTGGACGGGAGCGCGACGCCGAGATTGCGAGGCTAAACGAGGATCCGTTCAACGAGGAGAATCAGCGCAAGATCATGGAGATTATCCGCCAAGAGAACGTTATTGAGAATCTGCAACATGCGTACGAGCACAACCCGGAGGGTGAGTACATATACCGCCTGAAGCCAGCCATTCTGCGTCCTGGCTCCTACTCTCCCCTCTTGTTACGCTGAATTTTTATGCCTCGAGCTTCTCTGACAATGCTAGTCTTCGTCCGCGTCCATATGCTCTACATCAACACCGAGGTCAACGGTGTCCCAGTCAAAGCCTTTGTCGACTCTGGCGCCCAGGCTACGATCATGTCACCCGACTGCGCAGAGCGTTGCAACATCATGCGCCTCATCGATAAGCGCTACTCCGGAATCGCAAAAGGTGTCGGCACTGCCCAGATTCTCGGCCGCGTTCACCATGCAGAAATCAAGATCGGCGGTGCGGTCATGCCTTGCGCATTCACTGTCATGGAAGGCAAAGACGTGGACCTCCTCTTCGGCCTCGACATGCTCAAGCGCTACAAGGCCAAGATCGACCTGGAGAAGAACGCCCTCTGCTTCGAGGGCATTGAAGTGCCGTTCCTCCCCGAATCCGAAATTCCAAAGAGCTTGGAAGAAGCCATGGAGAACGAGCCCACAGTCCAAGGTCCCAATGGCGTCAAGATTGGCGGCATTTCAGGAGCAGTCAAAGCAGATGGGACATCGGATGCCGGGCCTTCGCAAGCAGCAAGTGCTCCGGCTCCTGCCCAGGCCGCGGCGGCACCTCCCAAGCCCTCAGGCCCGGAGTTCCCGCCAGAGCATATCGAGCAGCTCGTGAATCTAGGCTTCTCGCGTCCACAGGCGATCCAGGCCCTGCGCGCGACGGGCGGTAACCTCGATCAAGCAGCCAGTCTCTTGTTCGCGGAGATGTAAGGACGCACGACTTTTCGGGTATCCCTGATTTGCGCCTTCCACTTCCACCTGGAACGCACCTTCTTTCTCATCGATCTGACACCATTTCTGCATTTATTTCGGCGAATCGGATGCAAGCCTTGCATGCATAACGGGCGGGAATCGCGCTTCCATTGTCTCTTTGGCTGGGATGCTGCATGTCGTCAAGGATATTCCTACCATATGATTTGTTTTCTTTTCTGGTCCTCTAGATGCGATGGTACTCACGAGACCCATGAAAGTCTACGAGCACAAATGTATTTATCTTATCACCTTTGGGCACGTCGGGAGCACGATAGAGAGAGGGTAGGTAGACGCTTGGAAGCAATGGAATGTGTGAAAGCAAAGCATGACGGGAGACCAGTTGGTGTCCAGGCGAGCAGCGCTATCGGCTATCTGCCTCGTTAAGCAGTATGTGATGGTGTCGTGAAGTCGTGCTTTACGAGATGTCCAACAGGGCATTTCCTTGCGACAAAGTCTTACATGTCATAGATTCATTCGCCGATCATAGGACTAGCTGCTCGATACGAAGCAGGTGCTGGGGGTAACCCGAGGGTGCTGCTGTGTGGGTGCCAGGGACATCCTAATGTCGACCTGTCATCACTCTACGCGATGGCAGGCCCGCTTATCAACGACGTATACACTCGTATACTGCAGCCTCAACCGACTTCGCCTCCCGCCCTTGTGCGACTTCGGCTTTCGCTTGCTGATCTATCGATATCTGGGCCCGAAAGTTGAGTCTTGTTTTACCTTGCGACGTCAGCTGACCGACTATGAGCATGAGGTGAATTATATGTATGAATTGGATGCGGGGCTCGTTTGCCTTAATCCTCAGCGTTCTATGTGCCAAACTGGATACTGGGGCCTGAAGGAAGAGGTGAATCGGAGGAAATCAGGGAAAGTGGGATGGTGCGGGCGCTAACGGCGGCCCGTTGGGATCTGGATCTAGATCTCAGATCGATGGTTGCTTTTGCCGCGGTGGGGCTTGGAGCATCAGAGCGTGGCGCCGCGCAACGTAAAATGTGACGGGCGTGAGACCTATTGTGGTGACGCGTAAATTTGCTTTTTAGGGTGCACATGCTTCAGGGTCTGCAAAAGCGCTAATGATAAGGGTGAAACGAGAAGGAAGTGGAAGGAATGGTTGAAGGAATGCGGGACGAAACTTGGGTGGGCTTCGTGAAGTGTCTGAAAATGTCGCTTGAGACTTGCTACTATCTTGTGCTGTCCTCAGTGGCATTGCTTTCAACGAATCTTGTATAGACACGGTTTCAAGACTTTGATGTCCTTTTCATCGCCCTCGTCGTCATTCCCAGCAACAGCGATGAACTTCTTGCCCTTCAACCCCATCTTCAGCCCCCCGGTATTCGCACCCTCGTTCGCCCTCTTGTTCTTTCCCTTGATCGCCGCCGCCCCCTTGACGAACTGCATCTTCACAAACATCTTATTACTGAGATCAATAGCATCACCAGGTCTTTCAGGCAGCGCATCCAGCACAAACCCCCGCTTCCTTAGCACCTCAACAAACGCAGAGACATCCGTGCCCTCCTTCGCATCGGCGCCATCAACTCGTGTAGCGAGTTCCGCTTCATCTTCACTCCCCAACTCCCCCTCCACTTCAACCCTCTCGCTCTTCTTACCTCCCCTGACTCCCCCACCGGCTTTCTTCAAGCTCCCAACGGAATTGATCGGCACCTTGCCCTTCTTCTCCACCCGTCCAAACCGACTCTTGATCTCGGCCACCCAGAGCTCGCCTCGCCATCTCAAGATCCGATATGCTTCGTCGATGAAGTCGAGCCAGTTTGTCCCCATGAGCGCAAGGCAGAAGATTGCGACGTCCACGGAGGCATCGGGGAGTGGAAGCGCAGAGATGTCGGCCACGGTGACGAGAGGCGCCGAGGGACCGGAGGGCTTGGACAAGTCAAAGGAGTGCATTGTGAGACGCAGGGGCTTCAAGTGCGGTTGGAGGCGGTAGGAGAGGGACGCCGTGCCGCAGCCTAGATCTGCTATTGTGGAATGGTTTTTCAGGTTGCGGGGCAGAGGCTTAAGGCTATCGGACGCAGCTGAATTCTCCGGTGCGTTTGGAGTGGGTCTGCCTTTCTTGTCGAAACGTTTCTGGGCTCGGGGGTCCTTGGGGCGGACTTTCGCCCGTGCGAGGATTGCAGAAACGTAGCCGTCGACGGGGTTCGAGGGCCAGACCTCGACTTGCTGCGCGAAGCCGCGGTGGTAGTCTTCGAACATGGAGGGGTCTTGTGTGAAGAGGGAGAGCGAGTCGGCGGAGGGCTTGGTGTAGAGGGTTTCGTTTAGGTGGCGGAAACGGGCGCCGGCGAGCTTGTTGCGCATCGACTTTTGGAGGGGTGTGAGGCCTTTGGGCTCTGGGGGGAGAAGTGATTCAGAGGCGACAGATGCTAGAAGGGTGGGGTTCGAGGCTGTGGCGTGGGAGGTGTCCGATTTCGCGTCTTTCTTGCGTTTCTTCTTGTCCCGCTTGGATTCTGGTGCTTTTGTAGAATTGTCCGCCGGCGCACGATCTGAGGGCTCTTTCATCGACAGCCTTTTATCAACCGGTACCGGCTCATGGGCATCAGCCTCTGCAGTGGTGTCATTGTTGTCCTTCCTCTTCCGTTTCTTCCCTCGCTTTTCCGAGTCGCCTTGAACGTCTTTCTCGCCGACGACCTTCTCTACCGGTTGCTTTCCCAAATCTTCTATCGCGTCTCCTTTCGCAATCTTATCCCAGTATTCCCCCACATTATCCCCATCAATCCGCTCCTCCTGCCTCTTCCTTCTCTTTTTCGCTTTCTTGCCTTCCTTCGTCGGATCGCTGGGCTTCGGTTTCTCGACTTGGACGGCGAGTGGCGCGGAGACGTTCCAGCCCGGTACGGAAAACATGTTCGCCGCTTCCGAGGTAATATTTGGAGTCAGGGGGCGGATGGTGGGCAGCAATGGAAGCGTAGAGGGAAACTCGTTGATGGCTGGAAATTTCTCGTCATCGGGCGATCATTTTGCCGAGCCGAGGTGGGTGGGGTTAGCGCGGAGTGATAGCGGCAGCGAAAAGGTTCAGCGTGCATAGAGGCAGCGCGTCGACCATCCTGCCCCACGACTTCTTATCGACATGTATTATGAGCGAGTGTTGCCATATCGCGTCTCAGTCCTAGAATCCAGATAAGTATCTTAATGCCCGCCGCTCCAGACCATCTTGTCGTAGTACCACCTCGGGAATTCGTTGACTCGAAAAGACGACCCCGACTGCAGACGATAGATCTGAATCTAGGTAAATTGAATCTTGCATTGGTTTCCCAAATTCAAAGAGTTTATGTCGATCAACTTTACTCACTCTACATCCCCGCCCCCGTGTCCGCAACACCGCTAACCTCAACGACCTGCACCCTCCCCGACACCGTCCCCTTCGTCTCCCTTTCCCAACAATGCTGTGTCTCCTCCATCAAATCCCAGGAATTCTGCACTAGCTCGGGTCCATTCCCGATCCTGATCCTCTTTGGCCACTTTCCGATCATGTAGTCAGGATTGAAGATAAGATTCCTCTTAACCTCCCCGTGTATCAGCACAACAACCTCACCTTCGCTGCGACAGCATTTCGCTAATTCTAGCGCTGCAGCGTTCGCATCTTTGAGATTGTTGTAGAGATGGGGCAGGGTGACGATCTTGCAGGAGTTCGATGGCAGGGATGAAAGGTAGAAGAGCGTGAGCTTGAGGCGGAATGATGGCTGGGGCGCAGGTATCTCTAAAGCTGGCCTCAGGACGTGTTGCTGTGGTGGTGTAAGTAGCAGAGCTGAACGAGGCACAGGTTCTAAGGACGGCGAAGAAGGGGAAACGGGTACAGGTACAGAGCCCGACATTTCTTCGCTGGCGCAAGGGTATCGAGGAGAGGGTATCGCATCGTGTCGCTGACTTTATCAACATCTCATTCGCATTCATCGACCTCGGTCACGGTGGTAAGAGTACGTACACACGAGGCTTTGAGGCTCCATTCAATGCTTTACTTCACCGATCCTCCTTCATCCACCTCTTTGCTGCCGACGGTGATCCGCACAATCGCAGCAGCATCATTCAGCGTGCCGACTTTGCTGACGACGTACTCCTTACTGCCGTCGATTCCGCTTCGGAGGTGAGGCTTCTTGCCGTCGATGCAGTGCAGTCTCGCAAGTTGAAGCGCGGCTTCGTCGGCGTCTTCCAAGTATGGTATTGTTTCGGGAAGAGGATGAGCTTGGAGTCTGTTCTATCAGCGTTGAAGATCTTGATCATGATCTGGTATGGGGAAGCCATTTTAAGGAAAGAGTTGGATTCGCAAGAGGAGGTTGTATGTGAGTATGAAGCAGAGGGAATGAGAGTGAGCGGGTGGAGATGTATTCAGAGGGGGGTTCAGGCAGCGTTGTTGCCTTTGCTATTGAGTGAGTCAGATGTACCCACATGGGCGTGGTCACGATGGTGTTGGTTGGGACGATGCGGTGTGCGCATGTCGTGGTTTTAAAGTACGAGAGGGGATATGCTGGCCTGGGTATATTCAGTGTTGCCCCGATCTCCTGAAGCGGTATGCATGGCTCCGACAATGAGTTGCGCTGTTCTGCATGCGTTTGACGTAAGGCACAGTGTAGCCAGATCGCTACTTCCTCATCTACGCTTAAGACGCACACATTGAGGCTTGCCGAGCCCTTCCCTAGCGTGAATGCTGGCCTGAAAAGTTCCAGTGATCGAGACGAGGGCAGACCATCCAGCACGTGCATTTCGTATTGATGGTAACCGGCCGGTCAATAGTGGAGCTGGCGGCGCAGTCGAGGAACATAAATGGACACTGCTTCTGCCTGAGGGGCTCTCTTTTATCATGGTAAGTGGCAAGCTGCATTTAAAAACCACAAGCTGACTGTAGCAGGCCCTGGTTAGGCACATCAGACCATGGCATCTGCGACAAGAAGTACACGTTTATTGATGCTTCGCTTTTTTATTTTTTTGGACGCGTCAACCTTCCTTCTTACGTATTTCTAGCGAACGACTTCGCAAACCTCCACGCGCTGGTTTGCCCCTCTTGTCAGTCTATTATCAAAATGCCAGAGCGTCCTCAAGTCGCCACAACTCTCCGAGTGCTTGGTACACTCGTCAATAGTTCGAACTCCCTGTCGATCTCCAACGAGCAGATCCTTCC
Source organism: Pseudomonodictys pantanalensis (assembly GCA_019022785.1). Taxonomy (NCBI): domain Eukaryota; kingdom Fungi; phylum Ascomycota; class Dothideomycetes; order Pleosporales; family Parabambusicolaceae; genus Pseudomonodictys; species Pseudomonodictys pantanalensis. Next base: position 20,552 of record JAFHBV010000012.1, read on the forward strand.
AACTATGAGCTAGAGCACATCCACCATCCCGCTCAGTACTTTGATCCCATCTTCGGATTACACAGCAACCTGGTACTAAAGACTCCCAGCCCACCAACGACCAATGTCACACCGGCGAACACAATCAACCCCGTGTACTCCTTCGCGCCGCCTTGATCTCCTATCAATGCGCCACCGATTGGACTCCCCACCAGCTGCGCAATCGCGCAGACGCTGTAGAAGGCGCCTATTCTTCCACCCAGCTTGGACTCTGGAGACAGCTGTGCTATGATGACTGGTAGCACTGCAATAAACACGCCAGATGTCAAGCCGTAGATAATTGTAAAGAGGAGAATGGTCGGTGCGCTGCTGGTTAGGAGCCAGGTTGTGAGGCAGAGGAGACCAGAGAGAATCGTCATGGGGTAAACAGTATTGAGCGGGCCGGTGTAATCGGCTGCCAGACCGCCGCTGGATGACGTTAAGATTGTGCACGGATGAATTAGGTGGAAGGCTTACAGGATGCGGCCGACGAAGCTAGCGGCATTCATGGCAGGGAGGAGATAGGTGCTTGCCGAAGACTGGGGGTTGGCGGCTGTCATGTAGGAGGCTGGTCAAGAACGTATTAGCATGGGAAGTCAAGTCAAAAGGAGGAGAACTTACTGATGTAGTAGTACGGTATGAATTGCCCCAGCATCGCCACGAATGCTCCCGCCGCAAGCACGCTATACCGCTTATCCAGGAACCCCCGGAAGTCCAACAATTGCCTCACACACTTCATCGGCTGCCGTGGGTAATTCGTACTCGATATAAGCAGCGCAACTGCATAGCAGAACGCCACGATTAGAGCCACCACACGCAACGACCAGGCGAAGCCAACAAGCGGCACAAGTCGAGCGAAGATGACGGGGAAGCATACTCCTCCGACACTTCCCGCCGCAGCAACGATACCCATGACAAATGCACGACGGCGGACGAAGTGTTGGCCGACAACAACGAGAGAGGGTTGCGCGCCGAAGGCTATGGCGATGCCGAGGAGGAAGCCTTGGATGAGGAAGGGCTGCCAGAGGATGCCGGGATGGGCGAAGGAGAGGGCAGTGAGCGCGCTGGAGCAACCAATGCCGGAGAAGATGTAGAGATACTGCTCTGGATCAGTCGGGGCTCTTCCAGGAGAACTTGAAAATGGGCCATACCTTCAGACCGTAGCAGTCGAATAGCGAGCCTGCTGGAGCAGCGAGCAGATTCATCAGAGTGATCTGCACCGTGCCAATGAATGAGATGGACGACACTGAGACATTGGGCAAGTAGCTGGTCTTGTAGTATTCCTGGAAGAAACCGAAGCTATTGATGATCCCAAAGGTAGCGCAGTAGACGAGCGAGGATCCAACGACTGTGAACCACGCACGCACACCTCCCTCCGCTGGCAGTATCTCGCTGGTCGTCTCGACGCTGCCGATATCTCCATCGTGTCTCTTGATGACGCCTCCCTCCTCTTTCAGGATCTCGATACTCGAAACAGTGGGCGTCGACATCTCTCAATCGCTACCTTCAGAGACAAGCAGCTTCCAGGATCGCATGCCTCTCTCGCTCGGGCGCGCTCTTGTATAGACGCCGTCAGAGCATTCCTGGAATGCACATAACGTCACATCCCGCACCGCGGATGCAACGTCCCTCTTGGCTCCACAATCCCTCAATCCCGTCATATCCTTCATCTCTCTCTCCTATCTGGCTCGTGTCGCCGCCTCCCCGCCGGATGCGCGGTCATGGCGTCGCACGTCCCAGTTTCTCATGGTCATCTGGGCATGTGCATTCCGTGGATCGAATGGTGGTTGTGTGTCACCGTGCCACAAAGACAGCGGCGCGAGCGGACACAGCGTCTGCAGATCCGCGCATCGCCGGCAAGTGTTGGCTGAGGATAAAGAGAACCTCTTGGTCGGTTGGAAATGGGTATGCTAGGGTGCATTGCATGGTGTGAAGAGTCGTCCAGAGTGGCGAGGAGGGACGTTGCGCGCGGGTGCCTGCAAGTGACCGTGGATGTGCTGGACGCATTGAGTCGCGGTGCGAGTATTAGGCAAGAATTAGCAGAAGATGGATGGTGCACTTGAGGCTCCATTATTGGGTGTCTGGGCAGGTGGTGGTACAAAATGGTTTACAAGATGTTTGCTCGCTTGGCAGCTCAGGTTGCATCCCCGGACAGAGCCTGAATGGCGATTAGCCGGGCTGGTGAGACGTGAATGTCGAATCACGTGGGCTTATTCCTTCCAAAATTCTTCAAATCATCTGCACATGAAGGTGGGAATTGCTCGTTGCGCATGAGCGCGAAGACAGAAATAAATAGTCGGCCCCAGAGTGAGTCCTATCCCAGCGTCAGCGCTTCGCGAATACGGTGGCTCACTAGTCTTTCGAAGTCCTACATCTTTTGGGCTCTCTGAACCGGTGCGGCATTATGATCTGTGAGTGGCATTCCAAGGGGTCCTTCCTGACACATGATGACAGCGTTCTTTCCTTCTTGCGTTATATTCGCACCTTCCTCAACGTCTAACCGGCCAACCCCGTAAATCTTTCCACTTCGCCCCCCTCTCACCTGCTCCTCCCCTGTTTAACCACCCCGAATACCTCAACCACCTACGAAGACGGCGATGTACGGTTCTCGAAGAAGAAAATGGGCAAACGTATCAAGCGCGAGGCCGACACCGACGATATGCGGGTGGTTGCAGCCGTGAAAGTCAAGAAAAAGGAAGAGAAGACCTCCTTCCCAATTGCAGAGCCTCGATAGCAAGCGCGGAACGTTACACCGGTCATAGGTCCTTCTCGCTCGGTCACCACACAGGACACGAACTTGAAGACTCGGAAGAAACCCCAGTATCCTTATTGGCTCCACATTCAGGTGTTTTGCGGTCGCTATCGGATCGTGTCTCTCTCGAGTTTCCCTTGGGAGAAAGAGTCGTTGCTGTTTGTGAGGATAGTGGGTTGTTTGTACAATGTTCACAGTGCTGTGGTGGGAATGTCTCGCAAGGGACGTAATTCTGGAGGTCGAGTATAACCATGGTGCGGTTGGGTGCGACCACGTTTCAACCAAGGTACGCGCCAGGATGGCAAGCGGGCGTTTGTTAAGAAATTTGCAAACTATACGTAATCCAAGATATATGATCACGCACAGGATAAGCTGGTCTAGTGTTGATGATTCTACACTGGAGTTGTGTTGGCGTCCATCCTCTCGCTAGGTAGGCGTTACCATCAGGTCGGAAACAAGTAGCTCCTCTTGCATATCTCCGGTGCTCATTATGTCAGATCATGTTGTGAACTGTGAACTGCAGGAAATATCGCACAAGTCATGATGATGTGGTATTTTTGCAAATCAGCACCTGAGAGCAAGGTAGTTATTGGGATGCGCTTGCTACCTAGTGTTGATGTGCTCCCATGATATTGGTTGTTGAGATAACATTTGGTGCCCACCCCCGCTACGAATAGTGGCTCGGTGCCGTTCCAAATATCAATATTAAGAAAATTTTACAGAAAGACGATCCACAGCTGGACTTTATCGCTGCTGCCCTTGCGCCTAGCATTACTTAATGCGGAGATTTCACCCTTGGTTCTTAGTTTCTATTGTTCATTCATGCGTACTGGGTTGCGCTTTCCACATTTTTATATCGTGCATCACGCTCACAGGACCTATCATGGCCTCGTCCTCTACTGGTCGTCCCTTTTACGAACATCTGCTGGAAAAGCAAGTCGTTTACAGCCCTCTGTCCGCATACGATCGAAATGGTACCAATCCCGCCGTGCCCCCATTACACTCTGCGCCTATCACACGCATCCCAACCGAGATCATGTTGAAGATATTTAAGTATCTCGACCGACGATCCTTACTGTTTCTCATCAAGACTAGCTGGTATGTGCGCCCAAGCGCCCTTTCAGTTCTTTACTCTCAAATCGACCTCGAAATCGAGCAAGCCGGCCTCTTTCTTCGAACATTGTCGGATTTCAAGGGTGAGCTGCCAGCCAACCCTCTTGCGCTCGCGATGGCTCCACGTGGACCCTACCCAAGAGATAATCTAAGCCGGTGCGAAGGATGTCCAGAGATTCTGAGTCTCTACAGGGACTGGGAGGACTATACGTGGCAAGGGACAGGGGAAGAGTTGGATCACATTACTTCTGAGCTACGACGGGACCATTACGCTATGGCTTCGATTCTTCTTTCCAAATTTCCAAACGTCAAAGTGCTCCACCTCCAGGCTACGGCCGCCTCGGGTGTCAGATTAAGGGATCCTTATTGCCCCCCCTTTCGACCGTACTGGGCTGAGGTATTCGAGCTTCATGCATTCGAAAACCTGACCACCGCAACTATCGGTATGACAAATATGAAGCCTGTCTTCTTGTCTCTGATCATGCAATGCAACACTTTGAAAACTCTTTGCCTGACTGGACTACACGACTACGAAGATCAGCCTGTCTACGATGAGATGTCCTCGACATTCGATATCTTGAATATTCGAAGCCATTTGGAAGTGCTCATTGTGTGGTTCTATGACGTTCTTTTTGCTCCGCGGACCTTGGAGATTCTTCTCAAAGTCTGTTATGGACTGAAGGCTATTTCGCTTGAGGACCAGCGGGACCATGAACAATTCAATTTCGGCGATGGACTTGAGAGGACGACCACACACGGAAATTGGTGGTGTGACCAATTCAATTGGAAGATAGCTCTGGAGCATTCACGACATTCCCTCGAGGAGATCAACATCTGGTCGCCTTTCTCGCCTGACAAGGATCCACTCCTCCACGATCTGAAATTTTTCCCAAGACTCAGAGCTGTAGCTTGTTCCGCATGGGCGCTATTCCCCCCTGATTGTCCCTTTTCATCGTCGTGGTTATTTCCGGCCAATCTGACGAAGGGTCCCGAAATTATGTATCTCGAGGATATGGACTTTCTTCTGTACAATGTATTGGATGAACAGCTGTCAAATAAGGCTAGAGATTACCAAGGCAAGCTTGGGAAACGGGAAGTCCTCAGTGCTCTCCAGGACAAAGAGCCACTGCTTCGGAGCCGCTGGGGATACCTGCCGGAAGTTTGTCCAGTTACTCGCATGATGCGTGACCGTCTCCCATTGGTAGGTGGTTTGCTCACAGACCCCGACAAAAGAGGAGGATTAGACCTCTTGGTTACTCACTGACCTTGGCATGTCACGGTCCCAGCGCATTTCTGCCGTCTCCCTTGCATTGTATCGTGTAGCCGTACCGTAGATTATTTCCCATCATCAAAATCGAACTCGAATGTTGCTAGTCACTTTAGCACCCGTGTGAATGTTTTCCATTCTAATTCTGGAAAGTTATGGCCTGATTGCGAAAAAATGAAATTTCTATGTTGGTGCAGAATCTGGTAATCCTCATTAAATCGCAAATCGAGTTTCTGTTTTGCCCTCCAGTCTCATATTCATCATCGGTGGGTGATGACCGACAAACCGTCAAGTCGATGACGTCATGCTTGGCATTTGCTTTTTGGCGCGCCTCGGGTGGGTCCGGAAAAGCTGCAAAATGGGCGATGATGAAAACCTGGAGTCGACATTTAACAGCCTAAAGAGATATACCATTACGGTCCTTGCTCGTTAACCAGAGAAGAGGAACCTCTGCTCCTCGCTTCTCGACTCCTCTATGAGCGGTTGGCAGTTCTCAGAGGCAGCTTTGTCAACCTATCCTCAAGATGGCTAGCGCCTATCGAAATTTGTCCCAACATCTCGACGGCCTATACTCCCCTGACGTCCGACGTTCGCTTCGCCAAGATGTAATACCAGGACTCCTCGGAGCCGTGGCCGGCGTTGCAGTTGCCCTTCGAAAGTCCGACACCGTCTCTCAGGTAGGATCAGCCAACGCCTTTGGAGACGATCAGCTGAACGTGGATGTCCTGGCTGAGAAGATCATCCGCGACGCGATTGCTAAATGTCGGTCAATATGTACAGCTAGCAGCGAGGAAGACCCTGAAGAACGTTTGACAAGAGCTGTGAACCAAACAGAGGATCTGGGTGAAATGGAACAATACACGGTAGCATTCGACCCACTCGACGGCAGCTCAATAATCGCGCCAAACTGGACTGTCGGCACCATCATTGGGATCTGGGACGGAACGACCGCGCTACAACAAGCCCCCAGCGAAAAGCTCGTCGCCGCAATACTCGGTCTTCAAGGACCCAGAACCACTGCGGTGGTGGCCTTGCGTATTCCAGGTACAACACCAACCTGCTTTGAGGTCGCCATCGACGGAGACTCGATACAAGTCGTCCGCCCGCACGTTCAGTTCGAGCAGGAGCCTTTCAAAACACGTTATTTTGCGCCTGCCAACTTGCGCGCTGCTGCCGATGACGAAAAGTATATGGATTTGGTCGCAACGTACATCAAGGAGAAATACACGCTTCGCTATAGCGGTGGGCTGGTGCCTGATGTCGTACATGCGTTGGTGAAGGGTCATGGCATCTACATTTCTCCAGTCACGACTGCTAGCCAGGCCAAGCTGCGTCGCTTGTATGAATTGACGCCCATCGCGCTCATTGTGGAGTGTGCTGGAGGGCGCGCAATTGATCCCGTGACTGGAAACGACATCCTGAAGACGGCTATTAGCTCTTGTGAAGAGAAGACTGGGCTGGTGTGTGGAACAACGGTGGAAGTAGAAAGAGTGCGGCATGCGCTTCTATGAGTTGTAAAGGTATGTTTCCGGCATTGGGGTCGCGTCAGGGCTGACTCGTCTAGCTATTAATGCTTCGCTAGACATGGATTGACAGCATACAATAGAACACGTATTGAAAAATGGTAGATTCTTAGTTCTATTTGGCAACATTACGCTCCGCACTGAGCCCGTATCAATTGACTCAACTGATCTACTATCGCAGCGGCCAGAGTTGCATCAAAACAACATCACATCGCCGGGAATGCTCTCCACCCCTGCAAAGCTGTCAGCATCTTTCGCATAACGTCTAGAATGGAATCGAACTCACATCCGTCATAATCCTCGTTATTGGCCTGCGGCTTGGTGCACTTCATCGCCTCCTCCGGGCTCTGCGATTTGAGCACACTACAGGCGTCACCATCGCAACGGTGGTCCATAGCCCGCTGGAGAGAATCTTCTTTCCATCCAAAGACGTAATCGCCGTGTTGCGAGTAACCGTGCCTACATTATCATATCAGTGTCCCCCTCGTATCCTGGAGAGTGAAGGTGGCTCACTGGTCACCTGTACTCCATACAAACGGCTGCGAGCCATCCGCCGGCCATAGCTCCTTCGAATTGAACGGCCTTGTCTACGAGTCAAATTAGCATCCGGCCGCCGTGCCAACAAGCGGGGAAACTCACGTCCCACATAACCTCGTACATGACTTGCGGGATAACCACCGGATGACTCGCCGGACACGTTCCCGTCGGGCCAACGTCATTCGCCTTCGATCCCGTCGCATACGCCACATGACTCTTGTGATCCGGACTATCCAGATTCACTCCATCCCAACACGTCGGGAAAGTAATCACCGATCTGATGCCCCCAACACAAAACCCCGTCGGCAGCGTCTGCGTATCTGGTGCCCCACAGTTGATGTTGCTATTATCCCCCGACGCCGGCATGCACCGATGACACACCTTGCGATCCGGCATCTTCTTGCTCGACGCCGCGTCTCCTACCAGCATGCGGAACCCAGGCTTGAATGCGGTCACGCTCGATGCGTTGTTTGCCTGCGCGATGTAGTATACCGTGATGCCGCCATCTCCTTTGAGACCTTCGCTCGGCATCTGCGGCACGCGCTTGAACGTGCCGTTGCGCGCGCGGAAGTAGAGCACCGCGGTCCAGTAGTTGGAGAAGTCTTCCGAGAAAGTGCAGCTGGTGCATGTGGAGAGCGAGGGCAGGTCGTGGTTTGCATGGTCCATGGATGCATTGAAGGAGTTACCGCCGACAATTTGGTGGAGATGTGGTGACGGGACGAGGCCGGGGTTTACGAGGGGATCGAGACGGTCGATGACGAGCTTGGAGCATTGGAAGCGGAGCATGGGCATGCGACCTTGGGCGAAGACATTGTCCGTCAGAAAGGCGAGCACGAGGGCTCTCCACTGCATAGTGGGGGATGGACTGTTACTGGTCGGGTCGTTAATGGGTGTGGTCGCGCAAGATCGCGGTGAGGAAAAAAGTGCATGCTACGCCGACTGATAAGCAAATGCTAAATACACAGTCCATACACGGTTCATACCTGCCGAGTCGACAACGATGCCCTCCCGAGCTTGCGGTGGAGCACTTCATCTATACAACTCGGAACTCCCAGGGGTATAGATGAAGTGGGGGCTCGGTAATTGGCCGTTTCTTCCTCGCTCGCTAGCCGTGTAACCTCAACACTCCTCGTCTGTCAACACGAACTTCCCATCCTAGTCAGTCGTAATTCTTCCTTATGGATCCAGTCAGGAAGCCAGCAATGACATTGGTCAGAACACAAGGCTGGGCCGGGCCCAGCGGAAGTTTTGCTGACATACAGTAGTGGGACATTGTGACGCACTGATTGGTAAGTCTAATGCTGTTCGGGAGGCTGGAATACGTACAAAATCACAAGAAAACCGAGCTATTCACTCTGAAGCGTAGGAGATAGCTGTTTGGCACGTAGGAGCGATGCCGCACAGGCTTTTCTGGCGGGCGGCTTAGCGACAAAACAAAGATTCAAGGTATAAGCGGAGAGGACTACTCTTCGCATGGCTGGGACATGCAGAAGAACGTGTATTTCCTCTGCGGTACCATCATTCACAAAGAGGACGTGCCCAACCACCGGGTGAGCTACCGCTGGGATCTTCCAGTCCCGGTCCATATTAGCAAGGGAATCAAAGTCGTCATGGAGACAGGTTATGCAAATCACCTTTGCGACGCCTAGTCTACGACGCACTGGGATCAGACGCTTTCGCGTCGGAAGCTGGATTGCCAGATCTCAGCATTGAACCCACGCGCGAGGGGACGATGAAGCAACGGGTGGATAGGATGAGTGATTTCATCAAGACAGAGAGGATTGGTTGGCTGACTTGTGGAGCGCAGGAATCTAGGGACAGAACGAACGCTAAAGTGAAGATCTTGAAGGATGTTCGAAGATACTCTATTGCGTGTTGGAGATATAATTGCATACTTCTTGGCCAAGAGTATGTTCGTCAGGCTCGCTTCAGACTTTGATACTTCGCAAAGTGATAGATGTGGAGTATTTTGATTGTACCGTTGGGATAGCTAGAGTAGCCACCGTTATAAGCCATTGTCCTAACTGCGGCTCAGACCGCGCACTTAATGGACTGAATCAATAAGTCGGCCCAGCATACTCGAATGCGATGTGTATATGCAATACAAATGTCAATGGCAGATGGACCAGATTGTATTCTCAATGCGCCTAAATTCCAGCAAGCATTCAATTTGGCCTCGCAAATGGCGATCCTCAAAAGAGGAGAAACAGTCACGCTTCCGCTGTGACTTCAACCAGGGACTTCCACGCTCTTTAAATTGTCGGAACCTTCGCTATTCGTGTGTTCACTTGGACATCTTTGTACTCGGAAAGTGACCGATGCGTGTTGCGCTCGCGATTACTCACTCACTATGTATTACATTTGATAGAGCGGCTCATCTTCATGAGGTATTGGGACTTCGTACTTTTCGAAGAAGGCCCTAAATCCACCTGGAGGTAGATCTGTGTATCTGCAGACCGACAACCATTCGTCGTGGAAGTCTTGCAATGACCAATCCCGCCGATGATCCGCCATTTCGGCCGAGTTCCAAAGTTCTCCAGCGTCACCATCAAAACGAATGAAGCTGGCTCCAGTTATGATTTGGCGCATCACTGAAGAGAACCGGGGCGAAAGATCGCACGGTAGATGGAAACGGGTCGTGAAAGCCTGCTCGGTGCAAGCAAGTCCGGACCCGGAGCCGTGTTCGATGTTTTCGAGACTGAGTTGTGGATCTGCCCTCGCGATAGCCGATGCTGAGAGAGCCTCCTGCATCCCAGCCATGTGTTTGAGCATGCGCCAAACTTCCAGAGTTGCAACACAAGAGCCTTCGAGATTGATCGTTAGTACCCTTGGTGGCATTCCCCTCAGAGGTAGCGCGGCCATTTCATCAATCCAATCGGAGAACACTGAAACCATGGAGCTAGCTCGGATGGAAGTCTCGTGATCTCGGTGCGCATAGCCATTTTCTGGCTCCAGCCAAATGGACGGCATGATGTTGGTCCAGATGCTAACATCAACCCGGATGCGAAGCTTGGGATTTGCAATACAATAAGGGATAAAGTCTTGTAAATGAGACTCGGGAGAGCCTACACCCTTCATTGTCTCCCTGAGGACTAGGCCGCCTTAGAGTCGCCTACGTCGGGTGGATAGCAAAGACTCTAAAAAGTCAATGGCAACAGCGGCCGCAGAGAAGTACCAAGCACTGGAAATCAGCGGATCTGGAAGAGCGGCATCCCCAAAACAGTCTAACAAGCTGGGATCCTTCAGGCAAGATTCCAGAACAAGGTCGTTTTCTGAAGGGATGCGCCAGCGAGGGGGGTTCCACTTCAGAAGAGCCGGATACGCATTGGGTGTAAAATACGGGGCCACATTTGTTCTCGTGACAGGAACCGAAAAGGCTTGAATGATGACGTTGGAGACATTTGGACAGTCCCAGGTCAGTTCGAGAGTGTACTGGATCGCATCGCAGAAGTTTGCTGACATTTGGTGCCTGTAAAGGTAATCCAGGACATGGAAGGTGTCGATCTCGTCGATGTGTGCAGTTGCGGAGAGCATAGCACGATAATAGCGCGAAACGCCGGGGAATCTCTGGGTCACCTGCTCGATCACATGCGATGTAAGATATCCGGCTTTGGCGATGCTATGGACGAGATGAATCTTCATGCGACGCGACGCCTGCAGAAGACGCTCGAACCGTCCGGCCTTGGAAGTGAGGCCGGGAAATTCTGCGCCATCTTCATGCGACCGAGATGGGAAGAAGGCGATGGTATTGACGCGCAGTGCGGCTTCTTCGGGCTCGTCAGCAGCTGCTCTGCAACAAAGCTTGAAGTTTAGTCGGTCACGATGTGCCTGCTGATCGGCATACCATAGCTTTTGCGAAGGGTGGCGGTAAACGAGGCCATGCGGGTCGTAGGTATAGTGTTCGTATATGACGTCTCTGACCTCGCGAGGTAGAAGGCCAAAGAGAGGTGACTGGGGCTGGTTGTGGCCGCTATAGGCAGGCGGGTTCGGCTGCGGGCGTGGCCGGGGTCATGCTGACGGCACGGTGCGAAGGCGGAATCCGCAAGTGAATGGCGAGCTGTGCGTCGACCGGGCTCCTTCTTAAAGGATTGTGCGTTCTAAAGTTGGGGCGCTGGAGCTTGGTAGCGAGCAGGCAGGAGCGAGTCACGTGCGCCTTGGCAACCTGGAACCTGAAGATGCTACGCTCCAGTTATCTACCCAAACCTCACCACATCCCGCCCGTCACGCCCGTCACAGTCGCACATGCACGATCAAACGTTGGATGCGTGAATCGATTTCGCTACATACGTTCGTCTCCGCATTGGCTCTGCCTGTCGCCCACCTTGGAAGATACCAAACTAACCAACAAATAGGTTCGTAGCCCTCGACGCGTACAGGCTCGGAGTCCTTCGAGGACCGCCTACCGGGGGCCACTGCTTATGCTGCAGTGAAGCATTCGCGTCGGGATGACTGCGCTTTTGCCTCTATACCTTACCGCGGTTCGGTATTCAAGCCGCGAATAAAATACCCACAAATATCTCGATATTCAACGAAAACGACGACAAAAAGTTCTATGGATAGGCTCATTGGGGAGGTAGAAGCTCAAAAGCTCGCTAAAGCCAAAGCAACAATTTCAAATGTGGCCGGGGTGATACTGAGGCGAGACCTGTGTCGTGGCGCCCTGGTCATATCTAGGCATATGGCTCATGCCTGATGACCCAGGCGCCAACTCTCCGCACTTGCGTAGAGATGAAATGCCGAGCATGAAACGTTTCCGCGGCGACGGCGACTCCTGAGGCAGTTCTCACGCCAGTTCCATCGCGAGCCGTTTGAGAGGGCGCAGTAACTTATGCAAGGTGATCAAAACGGCCGACGCACAACTCCGCGGTGGCGTGCTATCCGTAACGCGGCTATTTCTGGCCAATGTTGACTGTACATGGTAGGGTCCCTTAGGTTAAGCACGGCGATTTCGCCGCGCACACCACTCTCGCCCCATCGCAGATATATCATAGCTCTGTTTATTGAAGTGATTTAACGTTACCACATACCTACAAGTCTAGTGTGGTCATCCTCCAGGAGGTGGGGCTTGATCGCGCTCCTGATATGGTGCCTCCAGGTGGCACAACCCGAAGTTACAAGCATAGTCCAGTTGGGCATGCATGAGAATCAGTAATATAAGGATAAGGAGTACGCCAAATTCATGCGTCAGCTAGTCTTCTAATATGTCAACGCCTCTTTCTGTAGCTAATGTCCTTTGCACGATTGTGAACATACTCCCACCGTCAAACACCACAAGAGCCACCCTACAGGAACGTCACCGCTTTTAAGGCAACGTCTTGCTCACTAAGCTCTATGGGGCATACTCAACATCTGAAACAACCCAACATGCCATCTTAGAAGCAGATTGAACTGGAAAAGACACGTCAGGCTTTCCAAGAGAGACTACGTTTTGCTTTCGAACCTGAGCAAAGGCAAATCGAAGCATTCGGAATCCTCTCGTGTCCGAACATATGCCCAGACTACAAGGAGACGATTACTCGAGCCGCGAAGTCACCTGCTGGTTTTGGTCGGGTCACCAACCAGACCGTGCATGTGGTCTTGCAGACCATGCTTATGGAAAGCCTTTACAACCGCTTTGTGATGAATACCAACATCACACAGGGCATGTTGGAAGCCAAGCGACCCCCTCAGATTGGCGCTTATAAAGGCAAGACAGCAGCAGCTTTAGAGGAGCCCGGACCTCCGAAACCCTGAAGCAGCGGAACTTTCGCCTATACCGGCCGCCGGAAGCAAGAGAAAGCGCAGCATCACGGAGCAACTTCTTCTCTACAACCCAAATGTTGAATTCAGCTAATCAGGTCAAGATACGACGAAAGACATACGAGGGATACCAAACGCTTACTTATATTTACGGGATTTATCTTCTCAAAGCTGAATCCGCATTACATGCCTCCATATACCTGGACGCCCTGGACGCGCTCGGGAAAGACGTGCCGTCCTCTTGTCTAGACCCTTACGAGACCTTAGACAGCTTCCACTCCATTTGTGGTATATTGGGCGAAACCATGTCTGCAACCGATTGCTGAAGAGGTGCGGGCTGGTGATCGAACCATCCTCTAGTCTGAACCCATTTCGACTGCTGTTGGTGCGGACAGAAGATTTTCTTTATCCCGAATACCCTATGACAAGGGGTAAGGTTAAGAAAGACGACCAAATTATCTCATTTTTGTGGATGGTCCCAGGTCTTCTGGTGACTTGCCTCCGCCATCAGTTGTTGCCAAAGAGATGCATTTTTGTACCTAGCTTTGTAGCATGGTGTCGTGGAGGATCGAGTTCAAATGGTTCCTAGGCTTTTTATTGCCTAGAGTAACCACCAAGGTATCATTGCTGGATTTGCGTTTAAGTTTTGGGCTACTGTATCATGGTTGATTGATGAGGCACTTCTGCCTCCTCCCTCCCTGTGTAGGGCCTCACCAGGGGCCTTCTTTTCACGTAGTCTCCTTCCAAAGTATTCACATCTTTTGCAAAGACGAGAACAACCCCAACAACAACATGGTTGATTGATTTCTCCATACTTTTCTATATGTGGGCTAAAGGCGAGCGCATGTATGACTACTATCGTTATTGTGCTTGTCGTATATTGCATGTCTTGTATTTTCTCTATGCCCAGATAGTAAATGAGCAGATTTCCCAATCAACAGTATCAAATAACTTGGCTGTGACATTGGACAGCCCGCGGAAAGATCAAGAGCTCGCATCAGCGTTACGTCGAGGAAGAACGAAGGCTGTGTGACAGTAGCATTGAATCCCTAAAAATAAACCAACACAGCCTGGTTGTCCCCGTGGGGGGACGAGGCTTTTGGGTCGCTACCAGTGTCGCTTCGAAGCATCGCGACAGCCAACTCCTTCATCTCATCGGCACTCAAATGCAAACGATACCAGTTCCTAGAGCTTCCTGATGAGGACGTGGAAAGCAGGGAGAGCTATTCGGGGCTAGCATTTGTTGATGCATTCCACGCGTTCATTCCCCAATCGCCTTTCTCATGGCCATCTCACGACCTCGGCGCCCTTCCATTATAGTCAAAGCCCACATTCGCAGTATAGTTAGCAAAACAATCATACCCAAAATCGATCTCAGCACTCCTCTTCTTCAACACATCAACCACAGTATCAAACGCGCAAAGCCCATTTGGGTCCTCTGGACATCCAGGATGACTTTTGCTGATCGGGATCACCGCATCGTTTCTACAAGATCGAGTCAGCTACATCATCTCGCTAGCGTAAGCACGAATCTGAAAACACTTACAAGATAAACCTCATCTGCTTACTCGGCTTCATAGTCTTACACTCCATCACTTGCGTGGTGAAGTGCGTCGCAAACGGCACTACCCGACTAGCCACGAAGCTATTCATGCCCTGATTCCCCGCCACGCTCAACGGCGGCCCATCAAACAGCGCCGTCAAATTAAACGCTGTTAGCGTATCCAGCACGACGACCTCATGCGTCGCATCCGCATAGATGCTCTGGTGCAGCGGAAAGTACGTCGAGCTATTATCCAACGTCTCGTTCAGTGCTGAATTTGGCGCCGGATACTCACCCGTGAAGCGCGCGATGAACTCATCGAGAAAGCCCTTTCCTTGTGCGGCGGCGACGGGAGAGCCAGGTCCGTTATTGTAATAGAAGACTATGTCGTAGAAGTACTCGTAGTTGAGGAAGTCTTCCTCGGTGAAGAGGGGCAGAAGGCGGAATAGCCGAGGGCATGGGTTTCGTAGGAGCAGATTTGCAGCATGGCGATGACGTCCGTGGCGGTAAGATTGACGCCGGAAATCTGGGACTGGAGGCGCGCGATCGTCGAATTGAAGGCATTTGCGGCAAACTTTGTGGCGGCAGTGGTACCGATGCTGCCTTTGGGGGCGACGTTGCTGTTATTGCAGACTTCGTAGGGGGCGCCCGAGTTGTTTCTACCGAGGCGCTCTACGATGATCTCGATATTGACTTCATCCATGTATTCCGGTACGCCGAAGAAGCCGGCGGCGAAGTTCTCGGCGGTCTTAACCATGCGGTCTTGCGATTCGGTCCGGAAGACGGGGATTGTGCCGGCCTCGGTGAAGTTGTTGAGCAGGTGTCCGTAGAGCTCGCGGTATGCGATGCCGAGGAGGAAGTTCTGGCTGCGACCGGAGGGAGTCAGGAGTTCAGCGCCGAGCTTGTACGTCCAGTCACTCAGGGAGGTCAGATCTCCCGAGACGGAAAAGCCCCCAGCTTTGGTAGTGTTTACAAGCTTCTCAGCGAAAGTGCTGGGCCCAGCGCCACTAGTTGGGTACCGGGCACCGTGGCGGTAGAGCAGATGCATCTGTGTGATGGAGCATCCCTCGGGAGCTAGAGGACTGGCGTTGGGCAGGCCATAGTCGGCAGAGCGTAACGAGTACCAAGGAGAAAGATTGCCCCAATACTTGCTGATGTCGAAGGGACCCGTCTCCTCGCTTGAGCCATGGGGCTGCGGATTTATGAGAGGGAACTGGCTGACGTCTTCGTTGTTGTAGGGATATGCAATCGCTGTTTGGATGGCCGCGGGCTCAGCGCCAGTGGGCGTAGGACCAGGGAAACCGACGACCGACTCAGGCGGAAAAAGCTGTGAGTTCACGGCAGCTGTGTGGTATTGGTTAGCAAATGCAAACAGAGAGGACAATGCCCCGACTTACTACCGGACGGGGGATACACGTCCGAAGCGGGCGATCCAGCATTTGAGGCAGCGGGGACGGTTGTCGGCGCGGCATGCGACACACTCAGAACTGAAAATGCGGCGAGAAGTGCTGTTGAACTCTGCGGCTTCATTGTTCCGCGAAAAGTCACCCTAAAAAGCTTGATAGGACCCCCGTACTTGGCGCACAAAGTCAAGCTTTCGCCGAGCACCACGGGCGTCCGACACCATGTTATAGCCTCAAAAGTCTGTGCCAGTCCTCAAGTTATGCACTTCAAGGTGCAAAGGCGCGAATCCCGGTTCCTGGAGCGTTCAACAGCATGTCATTATCTTCCTCGGATATAAAAGAACCAACCAATCAGCGATGCGCATGCCGCCATGTGCTCACCACGTGCGGCAATCAAGAGCTCTCCGATTTGTCGTGGCTCTTTGATGGATTCAAAGAGCATCGCTGCGTAGGTCTAGCCTTGTCATTATTTCCTGGTTTGTGGTTTTGTGTTGAATTGATCGCGATGCAGGTACAGAAAATGACGTTATTTGCAGCTGGAGCTCGACTTCCTGCACTACCACTACTCATTGACTATACACACGCCTTGAACTGTCACGAAAGGAGAGTAAACATGTATACCTTCAAATCCTGACCGGAAGGCCCGGTATCTCTCGTGTGATTACCAAGACGGACAGAAACATATTGGATAGAAAGAGATGGTGCATACCCCTCACCTCATACCCTCCGCCCTCCCCATCGCCACCCCCTCAACCTCTCCCCCCATATCCAAATCACCAATGGCGCCGGCACCCCCACAACCAGCGCGACAACACCCACCACCGAATTGCCAACTCCATAACCCAGCCGCCCATACAACATGGGCACAAAAAGTGGGAACCCAAACGCTGTCAAGCTCCTCAAAAACTGCATTGCCGCCATCGCGCTACTCGTCCGCTCGGGATACGCATCAATCACGTACGCGTTCAGCGGCATAGTTGGAATACCATAGCATACTAATATGACGCCGAGATCTACGAGCGCCCAATGCGCGTGGATCTGGGCAAGCCAACCGTACACGAAGAGCCCGATGGCAGTGAGCAGCGCACCCGGGAAGATGAGGAGGATGCGGTGCTCGGGGGCGAGAGGCGTGGTAGAAGGTAACCTGGAGTGTTTGGCAAGGCAGCGCTTGTGATACCAGTCCAGCAGGCGCGCCATTATGAATGCGTCGAGGGATTCACCCATGGCGACGGCGATGTAGTGCAGACCGCTTATCTCGACAGATAGATCGTAGTGCTGGGTCCAGAGGTCGGCGAAGCTGGAGAGCACGATATAGAGCACGCCATAGTAGAAGGCGGATATGAGGGCGGCCATTTGGATGACGGGGTGGAAGATGAGGAGTCGCAGGGGGCGTGTGAGTGCTGTGGCTAGAATCTTGGAGACAGATTGCTGGCTTGAAAAGCGTGAACGGAGGGTATAGTAGCGAGGGTCGTTGGTTGAAGCCCGGAGAGAGGCGGCTTTGCGCTCGAGGAGGAGAGGCGCGTACGTCTCGCGGAAGGCGGTGAAGGAGACGAGTATCATGATGGCTTGGAAGATGGATGTTGACCAGAACATCCAGCGCCAGGTCGTGCGGTTGGCCATGAAGCCGCCGATGATGGGTCCTTCACTAATTAGCCAAAGACCTCAAAGGATAAGCGAAGAACATGCCGACAGCAGCTCCCAACAGCGGAATCATGAGGTACACGCCCAACGACTTCCCTCTCTGTTCTGGCCTCCACAGATCACCCAACACACCGCCCGCGAGGGCATAGATACTACTCGCGCCGAAGCCTGCAAGGAACCGCGCAGCGATGAGCATCTGTTTCGTCTTTGCAAAGCCACATGCGATGTTCCAAACGAGGAACCACACATTCGAAACATGCAACACGCGCTGACGGCCATACACCTCCGACAGTGGTCCCATGACAAGTGGACCAAATGCAGTCGCCAGGAGGTAGATCGACAAAGCCATCATAGTCTCCATGGAGTTCATGTCGAGTTCACGCGCGATCGTGGACAGCGCGGGTGCCATGATGGTAGACACCATGATACGGTTAAAACCGGTAGCGGAGAGAACATCTGTGACGGTCCATTTTCGACGAGTAGGCCAGTCTTTTGGGTTCAGATCATCGAAAGGGAGGGCGAATTCAACGAGGAAGGGGTCTTCGAGCTTGGTGGGAAGGGGTGCTAGTTCGATGGTGATGGGTGGTAGTGGTGAGATCTGGTCACCAGAAGCTGGAACACGATTAGAAGGAGCCATATTCTTTTTCCTTCAGAGGGAGAGCCGAGTGACGAGGAGTCGGTGTGGTGTGTTGGCGATGGCCGGGCTGGTTCTTATCAGATCAATCAGATAACACCGAAAAGCCCGAACGCCGAGATCACCAAGAGCCTACTCCGACATTTCGGATTCAAGGCACCAATCACGGCTCCAAACTGACAGGTAGCCTGAGCCAAAGCCAGCAGGTTGTAAAGGATAAATTTGATGACTTAACCCTTAACCTCTGCAACAGTCACACCGACACTGCCGCCACTCCCAACTGACTTCGCATAGTCCATTCCTTTACTCGCAGCCACGATCTTCACATCAACGTCCCTGCTATCCCCCAGCTTGTACCCATAGTTCCGGCTCGTAATCATTGTCCGCCACTCTCCCGCATTCACCGGCTCATACGTCGTCGCCTCGCCCTCCTTGACAATCGGCACAATCATCGTCGCCGGATCAGGATGGACGAAGAACGCGGTGCTGTAGCGCGCGGGCAGCATCCCGTTGACGGGCGCTGCGTACGGCTGCATGACGCGGTGACGTGTAGAGCGTAGCTTGTCATTTGAAAGGCGCTGCAGGAGATCGGCGACGTTGATGACGCAGGTACCCCGGATAGGCGTCGCAGGTGCAAAGTTGCCGTCATGGAAGCGGTCGACTTCGAGGCCGCCAACAGAGTCTTGGAAGAGCAGTGTGCAGAGGCCATAGTCTGTGTGCGGGTTGATGCGGTAGTTGCCTGGCTTGTCGAGCGTATCGGCCGGGATAGCCATGTATCGCAGCAATCGCAGTTGAGGATCTGCTTTTGCAAGCTTGTCGTCCCAGTAATCAGAGGGAATGCCGAGGACCATGCACAGCGCGCGCAGGACTTCGGTTGCGAGCTTCAAGCATTTCTATCATGGTGAGTCGCTGTGGAGTGAGGTGGAAGGTGATGCATACCTGGAAGTACGCGTCGGCAAACTCGCGGAAGCCGTCCTCGCCCCCAGCCGGCGGGCAGAGGTCATTGTTGAACCGGCGGTGCTCATAGCACTCCTTGTGACTTCGCCCACCGTTCGGGTCGCTCGATTCGGCACCGTCGGCCGTGTAGCCTTGGCTGTACGCCGCCGATGTTACCTTGTGTTGCATCTTCTCCTCCATGGGCCGTTCGAAGAAGCGTTTGCTCTACACTAGTTAGCTTAGGCATCATAATTTTCATGGTAACATACATAGGCGAACATCTCATCGATCTCTTCCTCGGAGATGCCAAAGTCCTTCAGGTAGACCCATCCGTACGTGTGGAATGCATCGTACAGCTGTTTTGCGACATCGGTTTGCTGCGCCTCCTCTCCGTTAAGGAAAGGCTCGAACGAAATGATAGGGAAGGGGAATTTGTCGTCAACCATGATTGCGAAATGAGAAGTGAGGAGGTACGAGGACAAAAAGGTATGCGAGTCGTGCTGCCTTCAGAAATGCTTGGTTTCCAACTAGTTACGATAAGAGCGTGATATATACATGCCATTCTCAAGGAATAGGAATATTACCATCTGCATGCGGGGGATGTGGGGCTCGAACGTGTCTTCGGCGAGAGGTCGAATGGCAGAAGCTCCAATCGTACGTCTTCATGCAATGAGACGGTGGCGGGACGATCGCGTTGAACTCTTATCACGGTCATCTCCGCGCTGGGATGGTGCCCTGACAGGAGCATGGCGTCGGTAAATCTCCGACTGCGAAACGCAGGGCGGAAGAACTTGCAGTGGGGAACTCCGACGCCGCGGCACCGGAATGCAAGGGAGGGCGCCACGTGCAGGGGTCTGCATCGCATGCATGGGATTTTTCAGTTCGATTGCCATCCATCGTCCGTGTAGCTCTAGGGTAGCTGCTTGCATAACCTTCACAGAGTCCGCGCATGTTTCACGAATAGAGAGTAAACATGGCAACCCTCGGTGCCGCATCCAGCTCGAGCAGGGAAAAAGTAACTGTCCAAGACATCGACACGCTGACAAAAAGCATCGGTGTCGAGCTGTCCAAAGAGCAAAAAGAAGCATGGCGGGATCTCATCGCGACCGTGCAGGATTCAATTGATGTGGTGGATTCTCTACCAGACTACGTCCCGCAGGTCGATTTGGAGAAGTTTCCACGTAAAGATGTGCATCGGCCAGAACCGAACGACAATCCGAACAACGCGTGGGCATGGAAAGTCACAATAGAGGGCGCACGCGACGGACCGCTGAGTGGAGTGACACTCTGCTTGAAAGACAACATTGCCGTCAAGGACGTGCCGATGCTTGTCGGCACTGACGTCTTCACAGACTACACGCCGGATGTCGACGCCAGTGAGTATACCCCCACCGTTCCAAGACGCATAGCTGAGCTCCGACGCGTAGCTGTGGTCACAAGGATCCTCGAGGCTGGGGCGACCATCATAGGTAAAGCCGTCTGCGAGAACATGTCGTTATGCGCTTCCTCCTTTTCAGCAGCTACAGGTCCTGTCGAGAATCCGTACGCTGCCGGGTACACCACTGGTGGGTCTTCAAGTGGTTGCGGGTCTCTGGTCGGTGGCGGTTTCGCGGATGCAGGCATTGGTGGTGACCAGGGTGGTTCGATAAGATTCCCGAGCAGCTATTGCGGGCTGGTCGGCATGAAGCCAACCTGGGGGCTCGTGCCGTGGACTGGTGAGTGGGATGGTCGTCGTGGGAAAAAGCCCGAACTGATCTCGAAAAGGCATGATGACACACGACCCAGTACACGATACTACCGGCCCGATGACGAGATCTGTGGAGCTGAACGCCCGCTTATTGCAAGTCATAGCAGGAAGAGACAACATCGACGATCGACAATACGCAGCGCCACTCCCTGAATCCCTTCCAGACTACTCGGCGTCGCTGGGATTAGGAGTAAAAGGTCTGAAGATCGGGATTCTAAAGGAAGGCTTCCAATTTGACGGTATCCTTGATCCTCGTGTCCGCAACAAGGTGCTCGAGGCAGCCCAGCGGTTTGAGGCACTGGGTACTGAGGTGGTCGAGGTCTCTGTGCCTTTGCACTCAATCGCTGGACATATTGTGAACTGCGCACTACGTCCAGCAGCTGCGCAGCAAGGTTATCTAGGAAAAGCTTGCGGGAGACGAGCGTTGTATATGACTGGTTTGAGTGAGAAGCTGAGTCCCTTTGACCAGAACAAGTTTGATCAAGTATGTGAAACACTTATATTGGTAGAGTTCCGCGCTGACCGAATAGCTCTTCGCCGCATCGAAGTTCTCGCTCCTATCCGGGCAATGGATCTGGGCTCGTCATCCCACATTGTACGGCAAAGCAATGAACCTCTACCGCCGGTTGCAGGATGAGTACTCCGCTGCTTTGCGCCAAGTCGATGTTCTGATAACACCAACTACTCCCTACGTCGCGGATCAGCATCCACCGGCAGATGCAGGCCCAGCAGAGCAGATGGCAAAGAGTCGCGGTGTGGCGATTAACACAGTGGCTTTCAACGCCAGTGGGCACCCTGCGCTCAGTCTCCCCATCGGCATGCTACCTGCGTTGGAGGATGAAAACGTGATGCTACCCGTGGGCATGCAATTAGTAGGAGGAATGTTCCAGGAAGAGATGATGTATCGTGTTGCGGCCGCTTGGGAAGCCGCGTATGATTGGAAGAGCGTATGAACTTGTGACGATGGAGGCGTTCGGCGTTGAGTCAGCTGAAAGCAAGTGCCGGAGTTACCTAGCTTGGGGACACAATGCTATCGTCTTCGTCCTGAGGATACAACTCGCCGTATCGCTCAATGGTCCCGATGCACAGGTTGTGGTAGACTTGAGGAACACCCTCAGCAGAAGTCCAACGTTCTGCCATTGCGGCCAGCACCATGCTCGTAGTATGCGTATCCTTGAGCACAACAGACCAATCCAAGGCATTACGTATATCTTCGAGTGTCCAAATGCAGTACAAGTGCACGATCCCAGCCAAGAACAGCCAATGAATGGCCATCCAAGTGCAGTCGACGGCGTCTGCGCGATAGAGCTTCCAGTACAGTCGCAACACGTGCTGTGCAGAGTCGAAGCACTTGTGAATGTCCACAGCGGCGGGATCTGGATTGGCAACTGAGGGTCGATGTAAGAAAATGGAGAGGTTGTGATAGGCGTGATTGAACCAATCGATCATGTCTACGGAGCACACGTCGCGGGGTACCGTAGTCAGCCACTGGTCGATTCGTCTTTGCATGTCGTCAATAAAGTCAGACTCGTACGTGTCCAGGCCTTGGTACAAAACATCCGCCGCCCTGCTCTGCAATTGGCGAAGGAGAAAACAGTGATTGGTGATTCTCATCTCCGTGGACGGTTCTATCGGGTGACTCGGAAACGTCGCTGAGATTGCTGTATCTCGCAATGCCGTAGGCCTAGATTGTATCAGTAAAGAGGTATGCGCGGAGAGGGAGGTATAATGTGAGAAGCTTCGGCGAGCCAGAATAAGTAGGAAAAGCGTAGACAAATTTGTTGTTGTAGTTCGACCGAGCCTCTAAGGATACTCCTAAGATAAATCTGCGAATCTCTTGCTGACACGGATGTGCTCAAGATCAAGACTTACCGACCAAGGGTGTTGCCTACAGCTCGGTCGATGCTGTACAGGGCCCAGAACAGTCTCTTCTTCAGATCACTGCCGATATCAAAGTCCACTTGATAGAGCTCCTGATGGAGGCCTAGAACGGTAGCTAGTCGGATGCCATATCCCAAAAGGTGCCACACAACAGGCTGTTGTGGGTTCGACAAGGAAAAGTAGAGGACAAGTAATAACACCTGTAACGAGTGAATGGACCGAGGGTGTAGGATGCGGTGAAGATCATCCAGCACACGCTGATAGTGTATCTCCGCCAGTTTCGATGCGGTAGTGTTTCGTTCAATCTTGCCAAGGTGGCTCATGGAGATGGAGAAGACCATATGAATGCAGGCGGTATCTAAGGAGTTCACCTCCGCTCCGCGGTGGAAGAACCGGTCTAGGTAGAGTTGGAATTCGTCGTGCGCAAGAATTGGATGTTGGTTCATGCAGCTCCGGAATACGCCATACAGCTCCTCCATTGTCTCACGGGTGATGGTCGTGGCATCACTGGGCGCAAGGAGCCCGGGAAGCGCTCCTAGCTTCTTCTGGCGGCCAGATTTTCCGCGAGTCGAGGAAGGCCGAACAAAGATTCCACGATTTTTTGCTATATCAATACATGAGCGAATGAATACCAACCCACTCGAGTCTCCTAGATATCTCTTGCTTGGGCGTTCGGTGTGGAAATCGGATGCCGGTGAGCAGGCGCTGAGCGGGCTGATAGGGAAGGCAGGAGAGAACATGGCATGGGCCTTTCGCGCCCGCAGCTGGCTGAGTCGATCTTCCAGTTGTTTGACGTAGAGCCTAGGTAGAGTTTGGTTGGACTCGGGATCCGTGAAGCTGCACGCCGCACCTGCCGAAGTGCAGGACGCGCACCCTGCCATGTCCTTGTCGCACTTCTGCCGTCGCCGTTTGCACCTGTCGCACACCGGGACCGCGACGGGCCGCACCGAGTCGAACAACGCTTCCATGATGGGATTATGCGAGGTTTCGCATGGGCTGTGAAGGTGACTGATCGATGAGGGATGCGAGGGAAGCCTCTGAAGTTCTAGATGACGTCGGCAAGGCCCCTGGCCGGAAGTCGCGACGGCCTTGACACTAGCCGGATTGGGAGCAGCGTGAATGTCTCCCGGGCCCCGCACACGATGACCCGCCCAGACTTCCATTCCCTCTACCACTCCCACCCTTCTGCATCATCTGCACCCAATGTCTGAGGCTGACAGAAGCCGGCCTGCCTGCGAGCGATGCCGTCGTCGCCGGGTCAAAGTACTACTGTCTTGAATGCCTCTCTCGATGTGGCTGACTTACTGACCCACCGTAGTGCGATCGTGCGCTTCCCTTGTGCAGCCAATGCACAGATGCAAACGTCCTGTGCGAATATAGAAGCCGTAATGCCGCTACTCTGTTCCTGCTCTACGCCCAAGACCTGGAGGCCGAGATCGCTCAACTAGAGCACGATCTTGGCGAAGCAAGCCAGCAACTGTCCGGTCCTTCCTTTCGTATGCCTATCCAGCCACCCCATTATTCGGAACCAACACGCTCATTACAGTCAAGTTGCTTTCGAGACTGCCCTCAACCCAAGCGAAGAGTCGTCTCAAGTGCCAAATGATACCGAGCCCGACATCACCCAACTCATCGAAAGTATCGGCAAGGTCTCGCTGTCGGCCACGACCAAGGAAGATGTCACTGTCCAGTCGCACGACATTTTGACCACGCTCATCTTGAGCGCCGCTGTCCCTGCTGGTCTCTCAAACATCAACTCGTGTGCGTCCGCACTTCCTCCGCGCGACATGGTCGAGAATGTTCTCCAGGCCTATTTCCAAAAGCTACACACTGCCAAGCCATTTCTCAGTCGGCAGTGGCTGCACTACTATCTCGATTGCGCGTATTCCGAGACTCCAGATAGCGCATATGCCGCTTTCATTCTCGGTGTTGTGGTTGCCACCACGGTCGTCTCGCTTTCTCCGGCTTCGCTCTCGAGCGCCCTTCCCCTCTATCATTTTAGTGTAAAACGACTAGCGGCGTCTCTTGGGGGCAATTCGACAGACCATCTCCGTGAATTGGAAGCCGTCGTAGCTCTGGCGTGCTTTGCTCAGGCTCTACCGAACGTGAATGGAGTCCTGGTTGATCCAGAGCCACACTCAGTTCTTCCAGATATCCGGTATCTCAGTTCCCTCAGCATCAGAATAGCTGTGGACCACGGCCTCCATCGAACTGCATTGCAACCCCGAGAAACTCAGCTTTTTGAGGTTGCCTTAACTATTGAGAACGAAGTCGCAACGCAATTCAATCTGCCCGTAGCGCTACCTCCGGCGGCGGTACAGATATGACCTCCAGGCCGCATCCAGATCATCCTCCGTCCTGCTCGACTACAACAGGAGTCGAATATCCGCGCGGTGCTTGTACTTGATTGCTTTGATAAAGCGACGCTGTGATTGGTGCGGAGAATCGCCTATCTGTGACAAGAGGCCCTAGGAAATCGGCCGCCTCTGTTAGCGCACCCCGCTCCTCTCTCGCACAGGAATCCACGACTCCTCACCCTGGTTTGCGATAAGCCTGGCTTGCTGGGACGCGTCTCAGTCATGGACTCTGAACATATATCCACGATGAAATTCACCCTACTCCAGCACTCTGCATATCGACCTTCGCGTTCGCGGCGACAGAACGACAGGCTCATATCCCGACTAAGTAGCACCGGCGCTCTTCCACCTGCTGAATTGCCCAACGTATCCGCCTTCATCTGCTACAATGGCGTCCGACAAGGGTAAGATGGACTTTGGGAATGTGACCGCTGATGTCGGTTCTCAAGACGACTATGCCGTCGGCTCTTCCACTGAGCATCGCTCCGGTCTGCCTGGCTTGTTGAAGAGTCTGGAGATCAAGAAGGGCGATGAGGAGCAAAGCTCAGCCATTGCTAACGTGGATCTACTTCCTATTCCCCTCGAGAGTCGGACTTGGGGATTCCTGACTTGTGAGTGGATGCAAACCCTGCTGACGCCGGTTCGGGCTAACATCCATAGACTGTCTGTTTTGGTTCGGCGAATGCGCAAGTGTCACCTCATGGACTGTCGCGGCGACTGGAGTCAAAGCTGGCCTGGTAAGCGAACCCATCTAGACGAAAGAGCGTGTCTGATCTAGTTACAGTCATGGTGGGAAGCCTGGCTTTGTGTCATATTCGGTCATTGGATCGTGGCCATACCCATGGTGATGACCGGTCGGCCGGGTGCGACATACCATATCCCGTTTCCCGTTATCGCGAGAGCCAGTTTTGGCATCTGGGGGAGCTACTGGCCTTTGTTCAACCGCAATGCGATGACGGTCATCTGGGCTGGTGTGCAGATGGTGACAACGTGAGTTGAATGCATACGCACGGTTGAGCCAAGCTAACAACCCAACAGTGGTAACTGCTTATATGTGATGTTGCACGCCATCTTCCCTTCAATTGCACATGTGCCCAACCCGTTCGGTTCCGACGTCACGATGACTGGTGGACGTTTGATCGCATTTGCAGTTTCCTGGGTCTGTGTCGTTGGTTGCGCCTTCATTCGCCCGCAACGCCTCAACGGCCTCATCTTGTTCAAGGCCGGAATCATGATGATCTGTCTAATTATTTTCTTCGCATGGTAAGTCATGGTCCTCGCCTGTGACTCCAGGCTGATAATAGCAGGTCACTGTCCAAAGCCCACAGTGCTGGGCCCATCATCCATCAGCCAGCCGTTATTCCAAAAGGGCAATCTCATGCTTGGGTACACGCCTGACGCTGCCCCCATCTCTATAAATGGTAGCTAAACCGATTCAGGTATTTCTCTCGAACTTCTTCATCCAGGCCGGCAATATGGCCACATTCGCGACGAACAACGCAGACATTAGTCGATATGCTCGCCACCCCAAGGATGCGCTCTGGACCCAATTCTTCGGCATGCCAATAGCGTTCGGTATCATAGCCTTCTTTGGCGTCTTTGTGACTTCTGCCAGCAAAGTCATCTTTGGCACTGTCCGTCTTCCCAAGCGGATTCTTCACTGCTTCAGCTGACATGTGCAAGGTACAATGGGACCCGAACTCAATCCTCGACGGCTTCTTGAACCAATCCTATGATTCGAAGACTAGAGCTGGAGTCTTCTTCATCGCACTTGGCTTTTCTTTTGCCCAGGTCACAACGATGATCTTCGCGAACCTCATTGCTGCAGGCAACGACACAACAGCCATGCTGCCGAAGTGAGTTTACCATAGCTACTTGACTTCTTAACATATGACGACTTACACCTCATGGGTACATTAACTACCGCCGCGGTGCCGTCCTCGTCATGATTCTCGCCTTCGCTATCAACCCCTGGCAACTCACCAAAACGTCCTTCACGTTCACCTCCTACCTTGGCGCCTACCAGATTTTCCTCGCAAACATCATCGGCGTCATCATATCCGACTACTTCCTTGTGCGCAAGGGCAACTACGACACCGCATCCTTCTTCACCACGCGCCATGATGGGACATTCTGGTATGCTTGGGGCTGCAACTGGCGTGCCTACGCGGCGTACTTTGCTGGCATCATCCCCGTCTTCCCGGGATTCCTTGCGCAGGTGGGCGTCAAAGGGATACCGATCGGCGCTCAAAGGCTCTATGTCTTTGCGTTGCCCGTTGGCATCTGTGTGTCAGCGGCCGCATACTGGGGCTTCTGTCTCCTGTCCCCTATCGATGGGATGGCGCACGATGGTACGATATTCGAAAGTCAAGTCGCGCAGTATGAGTATGAAGAGGGCAGCAGGGTGCAGCCGCATGGCACACCGATCATTGAGGATGTGGGCTTAAAGGCCTAGTTGTTGGAATAGAGTCGCGGGTTAGCAGTCAGAAGATCACGAGATGTAGCGAGCGGTGCGATACAAGACGAAATAAGAGTCTCATTACACATTACATCCCCTCCCTTGCGATTGCTAATTGTACATGATCTCCTCAAGTCTCACAAGTCCCAGGTAATCACACATTGTCTACAAAGCAACAACAGCCCCAACCAACGCCGCCAACAATCCCACACCCGCCGTCGCCGCCGCGCCAGGGAACTCCGGTGGAGGTGTACTCGTTGGATTTGCCGGAACATTTGGAACCGTCTCGCTCGGGAGCACGACTGTAACGCCCGAGGTGATCTCTGTAGTCTGACCAGTGCAAGTCACGCTCGGCGGGCACGTCTCAATCGTCGGGAAACCGGTATGTCCGCCTGGAAGGACGCATGTGCACGTCACCACCGGAGGGCAGGAAGTCGGGCCTTCGGTAGAGGTCCAAGTCGTCGTCTGCCCGGTGCAGGTGTGCGACTTTGGACAGTACGTCAGTGTCTCAATCTTCGTCGTGGTAACAGTGATCGGGCCCTGCGAGCCCGTCGAATAAGGTGTTGTGGTCTTGTTGCCGGATGGGTAAGGCGGGGTGACCGAGCTGCTAGAAACTGGCGGCGGCGTTGGCGTAGAAGAGCACGGCGTGCTTGAACTCTCCGGGTGTGGTGGGTGAGCCAAAGTGGTGGCTACGAGGCCCGCTACGATGAGGATGGTGGAGCGCATGTTGAACGAGTGTTTTGACGATACGGTGTTGAGCGAGTGGATGGCTTGCAGCTAGATATCTTCAGTGGATTATTCGATAATGGTTTTTACCTCGTAGCAATCGCGGCCTCGCCGTCATGATATACCACCCCCTCGTATCCGTATCCCGCCTTCGAGTCCCTTCACTCGGCCGCAATGAAAGAAACATGCGATTCTACCAGGGGTCCAACAGCCTTGCATGAAAATGATCGTTGGAATGTCGCCCAGTCTGTTCCGCTGCTTCCTATTCCAGAAGCCGTTCCTTTGTTCGCTGGTATTGGAGCGTCTGGTGATCGCGTGTTACCCTCGTATTCCACCCAAAGTGGCCTTATTTTAGCTCAGCCAATGGATCGATGGCATGACGTGACACTGCGTCGATAATGCGCGAACCACTTGTTCGTGCGAGTTATGATTATTGGTGGCAATAAGGATTATTGGATGCGAGGGTTGGATTTCTTTCTGGCAGGTTTCGGAGTGGTGAGCGACGTCACACCACTGCGCAGATTGAGTCATGCTTATGCGTCGTACCTGGCATGACTACCCGAGGCAACGTCGCATCTTAGAGTTCGTCTACTGCAAAACTAGGCATATCTCTTGTTGCTAGAATCACCGAGGCTAGTGTTCTGCCGTTATTGACCGCCTAAGTGGTCGAACTTTCTGCACTCCACAGCTACCCGGCGACACTTACACTCCGCCGTTGGTTCTGGGCTTCGAAACACCGCGGCCTCGTTGTAGAAACGTCGCTGACTATTCACGTCTTTCTCATCGCTCAGGGGCAAGGAGATGTCCATCCTTGAGATAAGACCTGATTGACGAGTCATCGCCGCACAGCTACATCTTCCGCAATCCAACACGAATATCTCTGCCGACCAACCGCAGTGAAGTCTTGGGCACCGGTGGTACCTATATTAAATATCTTTTACAGTGTTATGGACTGGGGGCATCGTCTGTTGCTGCGGGATTGAGGCCTCCCATGTCGCTCGGCCTGCTGTGCTGGATATCGGCCTCGCCCTGAACTGGCTTGATAAACTTTCTCTTTGAGGCGCCACAAAATGGGACACTTCGTGTAGCGCTGGTGGGCTGTGAGCTAACGGCCGTGTAGACGTCGCGGATATGTCCCGGGAGTTCCATTGACGACGAGAAGGGCCTTCATTGCCCATTGGCAAGGGCGAAATCATCCTACCAGCAGGTCCCTATTTCCAAGCCGTCTTCGATCTGATGCTTCATCTTCTTACCACCACGGAAACTCACTGGGACCACCCTTGACAGCATTTTTCGAAGGATCTCTCCTGGGCATGGTGCATGAATCACGGGGATATCGAGAAGTGTGTGGCTTGGGGATCGGGCTCCGCATCTTGTCCTGTAACAACCACTGAGACTGTGGAGATGTCTTTGCCCAAGGTCTCGATGAACCCACGTTCTTTGCTAACTTCACGTAGAGCGACCGGAGACCCTGGATGACCGGGCTTCGAATCTCTTTCGATTGTTCTGTGTCGCGATTCCGGAACTCCGATCGCAACACAATTCCTGATTGAGCATACACGAATTTTTGAAACATGCGAATCGACGCTGTGAGCCATTGACAGGATTGTGAGCCCTTTAGAGAAAGCTGAGCCGCTGCCTCACAAAGCTATTGATGGCCGATCGAGCCGAATTCGCTGTGAAGGAAAGAAGTGTCACTTTGCACGGAGATAAGAGGAATTTAGCGACGAAAGGGCAAATGGTTTTCGATATGTCCTTTGAAGTTTTTGTTGATTAGCACGCAATAGGGGTGAGCTCAACACCTCCTTATATGCAGGGGACACTCCTGTAGACCCCCTCCCCTTATCGAGAACCCCCCCAGGGAGAGTCAACGACTTCTTGTCGTGACCAGGACGATTTTGCCGCCTCCTGGGTTCCCTGCTATAAGTACGTTGGAACCGAGGACACAAAAAAACCCGGGCTAGGCTAGGTAAGCGAATGGCGAAAGGTCTCCCACGTCCACCTACGAAACAAAAACTTGCATATGCTGACTACTACAGAGCGCCCGGGCGGACCTCTTCCTTCACTCACCGTCATCTCCCTCCTCGTCATTCTCCTCGTCGATCAGGTGGTTCTCATACTCATACTTGTCCCGTCATCATCGTCTTCAAGATCCTTAGGATCACCTGCAGACTCATTAACAAGACGAGATGTATCAATGCGTAAGATACAACGTACTAAATTCAGAGTACAACTCCTCGTAATCTTCCCACTCGACATTCTTACCCCAGCAGTTGTTGGAATTCAGAGGATCGCCAGCTGCGAGACCAAGCAGAATGTACTGCTGCACAGCGACTGGATCGACGACGGGCGGCACTCGGTACTGCTGAACATCATACATCAGATTGTCCGTGGGAACCCAGGGAACATAGCGCAAGCGGGGCTGCGGCGACATCAGCCCCCCATAACGCGACGCAAGTTGATGGTTCTCCGGGGAGTCACCGATCACCCAGGCAGATCCAGGGAAGCCCTCAATATGTTTGCGGTCCTCATCAGTCGCAGCCACGAAGTGTACACCAGACAGCTTGACACTCTTCAGACCACAGCCGGGATACCAGAGCTTCCAGGCCTCTTCAACCCAGACTGCGTTGTGGACGCCCAGATTAAGCTTGCCAGACTCCCATGAGATCAAGTAAGCGATGATGCCGGCGCCCAGTATCACGTGTCCAAGCTCCAGGGTCTGCAACATTCTCAGAGGCCCATATGATTTTCCCGGATGCTTAGATTCGATTGCAGCAAGATTCAGCAAGTCGGCGTGCTCCATGGATTTGCCCCAAAGGCCCAAGGTTGATAAATTCTGGAATTGGGGTCCGGGAAGAGGGAGACCTAGGGAGACCTGGAACGGATCCTCCCAGGCAAGAGTGGTCAGAATCTTCCAGTCATCCCAGAAAGACGTTCATGAGTTAACGTTTTCTCCCAGATAGTGTAGCTGTAGTTCCTGCAGCGCATTGTCCAAAGGAAGCTGTTCGTCGGCCCATGCAAGCCGTCGCAAGGCAGTGGTCGATGTTGTCTTGATGATGACCTTCAGAGAGCCGTTGCGAGATGGATTTAGCAATGCCGCGCGGAACATCAGTTGGAACAGCAGCTTCGAGCGACTGTGGTGGCGGTGGTCGTGTGGGGCCACAAACAGTCTAGCACGGTCCTTCCACAAGCGGTCTTTATAGCTCTCATGGCTGCCGCTTGGCTCTCCTGGCCGCAGCTGCAATACTTGGGACAGTGGAAGGTGAGATTCTGGGCTCGGACATCGAGCATAATCAAACCCAGAGCTGTACTCAGGCGTACTCAGGTTCGAGAACTGCCACAGCCGGCTCTGAACCTCAGGATATCGAATCTCGCGATCGAACAACCAAAGGTCAGTTCGCGGACGCTGCCCCGCTCGGGTGTAGGGAACGGCAACATGCTGAAGCTGTTGATGTGAGAGACCTAGGTCTCCAATGGCCGCCAGTTGCACCTCTTCATAGACAATCTTGGTGACTACGGATGCTGCGATATTCTGGCCCACCATGCTCAGACGGTCGAGTCTCCAGTCCACAGGTGCATAAAGCACTGGGTTATCCATCAGCTCAACGGAGCGGTACGCCTGGGAGATACCCCTGCACGCGCGACGGGCGCTGGCCAGCGCTACAGGATTCTCTATATACCCGGCGATCATGTCCCATATCTCGTTGGGGATCTTCTGATAACCGAGCGTTTGCGTTGGGTTCGTCGTGGTCGAGGAACCTAAACCTTGGTGACAGTTAGCAACACTGCCCAAAGTCAAAAGTCTATGGAAGACACCTACCAGCAGCAGTCCGTTCCGATTGTCCATTACTCCCGGTTGGCTGACCTGTATGCACCGCATGAGGTTGGTGTCCCCCAGCCATGCTCTATCCGCAGAGGGCGGAGTCTGCTTTGGGAGACTGACTCGATTAGGGATCCATCATGGCCATCGTCGTCGTCGCCGCCGCCGGTCAAGGTCTTGGTTCGCTTCGCTCGATGGTAATCCTCTTCACCGTCAGACATCTCAGTAAAGGATGAGGTCGCCCGGGAGGATCCTGTTCCAATTAGCCTCTTTGATACATACTGACAGCTGCAGGGTGCCAACTTCCCCTGGTTAGCTTGCCGAGGACTATAGTACTTACCCGGATGATGCGGTCCGCAGCGCTGATGGTCCAGCTTCGGGTCGATTTGATCGCGCCCATGGTAAGACCCTGCGGCGGTTAGTATCAGAACCGGCTGAAGGCTACTGCAGTCGAATGGTAGCGACAGGTTGTCTTGTGATGAGCAAGACTACGTACGAGGATGCTTGCGCCCACAGGCCTCCTGGTCCGGCAGGTTGTCGCCTTGATCGTTCGCACGATGGGGTCCTGCAGCAGTTAGTACAGTACCGGGAGGCAGCGGGCATGGTCCGTCTGTGTAGAACAGAAGGGGGAAGCCTGTTACACGTACTAATACGCGT
This sequence comes from Pseudomonodictys pantanalensis, assembly GCA_019022785.1. NCBI lineage: Eukaryota > Fungi > Ascomycota > Dothideomycetes > Pleosporales > Parabambusicolaceae > Pseudomonodictys > Pseudomonodictys pantanalensis. Next base: position 53,304 of record JAFHBV010000012.1, read on the forward strand.
CCGACCAGAGGGGTTATGGTCTTCACCCCGGTCGCTATCGCCCGCACCTGTCATCTTGCCGCACGAGGCCCAGTCGACCAGTTGAGAGAAGCTAGTAGATGGGGATACAGACTGCGAGATCGTCAGAGGGCGGTCGTCAGAAGAGCGGGAGGGACTCTTCTTACTGGAGAGGAATACGGATGCAGAGAGCGATATGGGCGACTCGAAAGCAGAGGTAGTAGAAGCTTCTGCAGGAATGGAGGGAACGGAGGGAATAGTGGGTGGCGGGCTCTGTTTATTCCGGTCTGGGGAAAATCAGGTTAGCTCGGCTCTGACCTGTGCTCTTGATATTGCGGAGATGAGATGAGGACGAATTAGCGGTCATCGGACCCCCGGAATGGCATCCCTTCCCCCTTCCCTATCTCTGAGTTTCAATTTTGGACTGTACATTTCGCTGTCGAATTACATCATGCGAGTAATTAACTTCAGTGTATGTGTCTTCGTATTTGTATCTGCAGCGGAGTCGCGTTCCGCTCGGCTGGTGTCTTGATGCGGAAGACTATTAGGAGGGGTGAGGGCAGAGGCTCAGCGCTGCGTAGTGACGCGCCCACAAACTCGAAGAACGTGTGCCGACCATTAAGTGACTCTTAAGAAGCTCCTAAGCCATTGAAAGCGGTAGAGAGCTATTGATCGTGGTGGCTCGGCGAAGTGGTGGTGGTGGAGGAGGCGGCGGTCCAGAGCTCCACCTTGACGCATATCCCAACGCGTAGATGTCGCGCCAACGAGACGAAGCAAGTCTAAGAGTATCTATCAAAACGCATTCACGAAGAACCGCCGCCAACTATGCTAGCGATGTGGCTTCGAAAACTCATTGCAAGGTCGAGAGATAGTTCCGCCTGTCGCCATGCCACACTCCGCAACCGACGATCAAATATCATTCTTCGCGAACCAACGACGACGTCTATACAACGGAGAAAAGCTTCTCAGATGCTGGATCGAGGGGATGTACATCGTTGGCAAGAAGAATGAAGCTTGCAAGGCATGGCCGCCGCCATGGTATCTTGACAGAATCATGGGACCAGCCATCTGTCTAGACCAGTGCGGCGGCAATGCCCTGCAAGTTTGAGATTACAGGGAACCCTGAAGGTATCATACAGGCCCTTGAGATCTCCTAGAGGGGACAATATACGAAACTCCATCCGCAAGCCATGCCGCATTGTACATGGACACAATACGCTGACCATAGTACTGCAGGAGGCACCCAGTCACTGATACGAAAGGCCTGTACAATGTCTCAGAGATGCTTATTACATACAAGAAGTACAATCATCCTTGGGTAGACATCAACACCGCTAAGCCCCTGACATTGTTCATGCCCACGAATGCGGCTCTACTTAATCCTGCAAAACAGCCATCATCAGATCGACAGTCTGCTTCCCCTCCGAACTATAACCCTCGACAAAGCGATCGCCGAAACCGGCAACGAGCGTAGAATACGTGACCTCCGGCTTCTCTCTACAAAAGGAACACAAAACATCTTTGATACAACTTTTCAGCCCCTGGCGAGGATACTCCTGAGCGATCCGGTCCAGCTCTTCCTGCGTGACGAACAGCGGACCGCCACCAGAAATTTGGCGGGCAACATCGTGGCCGAAGAGCTCGAACGTGATGCCGCCGCTCGTTAGGGCGACTTCAGTTTCCTTGTGTTTAGCGACACTTGGGTACGTGTGCAAGGCGATGGCGTCCCATACGAGCTGGACGCGGCGGTCGGACCATTCCTCCTTGTTGGCTTCGCGCGCGATAAAGTTTCGGGCGGCGTTGGCGCCGTCCACTTCAAAGATCTTGTCTTTGGATCGGATGGCTGGGTCGGTGCTCCAACCTAGATCGTGGAGGATAGTTGCGAGGGACAAGGCTTCGATGTCTATGTTCGCTTGCGCCTCGGCTGGAAGACGAGAGATCAACAGCATGCTGGCGAGCCAGGATCGAGCGACGTGCCGAAAGCCGATGGGCTCCATGGATTCGCGGGCATAGTCGAGAGCCTTCGTGATGAGGGGAGTATCTGGGACGGATACACCGGCGACGAGGCGTTGAGGGAGCTGAGAGTTAAGTGCGGACATGGTGGCTGTCGATGGCGGAACACTGACTGGTTTGCTTTGGGACGAGAAGGAAGGGAACATGCTTCTCATATATCCTCAGAGTCCGCCGCTTTGCTGACCACCTTCGGCCCTCCCATTTGCCTTTTTCAAATTACTGATACACATGCCACTGGTGGTCCAGCACAGGGCGTAATTGGACCCCAAGGGGCGATGTTGAATCCATTCTTAATGGCTCGCATCTGGAGTTGATGACAGGAAGTCCAGAACGGAAAGCCTCAAGATAGCATGATTGGCGGATTGGCCGACTGGTCGCTCGGATCGGAATCATCTGTACATCCGTTCCGCCGTCGAAATTCATGCCGTCTGCGTTCCGTACTGGAACGAACGTCAAGGCCTCTGCTCGAGGCGCTCATATACATATGCGATACCTACGCCAGCGCACATATATAAAGATCGACATCGGTGGCTTCACCGCCCTGACGATCCCATCGAGCGCCAATACCTCGTGCTCCCAACGAACACCCGGTATACGCCCGTCAGACTCGAAGAAAGCACCCTAACACACCTCAACGAGACCCTCGCAGCTTTCACGCGATCTAGATAACGGACCCGCAAATAGAGATGGAGAGGCAGATTGAAGCGCGAAAGCTGAGTGCGGGGAAACCTCGACTGGCCTGACCTTTCTGAGGCATCTAGCCCTCTGGCCAATCAAGCACTCTCGCTTAGCTCCCATCGACCCACCCCTCATCCAAAGATCCGCATGCATCACTAGACTCAACACCTCAAAGGGCACAACAATTACACCCGGGTTCACACGAACTCGTCTCCCACCCGCCCAATAATACTGCTTCTCACACCCGAAGTCCATTGCTACGCGCGTCTCACCCAGGAACCCCTCCAAAGAGCGGTCTGCCCTTCTCCCAGGCGACGAATAGGGACCCAGCGGGCCATGCCGCATAAGCTGAGATGCGCAGACACGGGGGTTGTGGCTGCACGTCTAGTGCAAGTCGAACCAGCGATGATGGGCTGGATAAGCCAAGCCAGCCATGCTGCTGTGTCGCAACGGCGTGCGGAGAAAGCACCATGGAGAGCCGATAAGAAGCAAGCAGGGCCGACTCCGCTCCCCTCCTTCTTAAGAACCTTCCTCCCACGCGTTCGCATCCTCTTTCCGCTTCCTTCGGATCCCGTTTGATTCATCTTCGCAAGCTGTATCTCTCAAGCCCTTCAAAAGGTGAAGAGTCGCATCACGTGACACATCCCTCACTCTGCTCCAGCCTTCGGTAACCGAAACCACATACTCTGTACCCCGCACAGAGCTACAGCTAAGATAAAAGCTATCTGAGCACTATCTGAGCCTTCACAAGACCCACCGCTCCACCTCCTAAAGCTTCTGCCTAAGAGGTACCCTCCTGCCACGGTCTGGCACCCCATTCTCGCACCACTGCAAGAAGCCGCAGGCGTCCCTGGGCTTCTGAACCATTGTCAGCCCAAAAGCATCACAACCTAAGAGGTGCCCTCCCGCCACGGTCTGGCCCCTTCGCGTCCGCCCCCTTCACCACTTCACCTCCACCACCGCCATCATCACCCACCCTTCCAATCACCACCAAATAGCCTAAGAAGCACATTATCGCCACGGTCTGGCCCCAATCCCCCAACGCGACTCAAGAAAGATATGCCTGCTCATCCGCGCACCCTCGAACTCATGGTTCTCCAAGCCCATCGCGCCAAGGGCCTTCGCTATGCGACTGCCAAGCAGAAGGACTGCTTCAAGACTTGGTACTCCCTCGCGCTGAAGCAGGGTGAGGTTAAGAAGACGGATCCAAAGGTTCTCGAGCAGCATGGGCATGAGTTGCAGAGCGTTAGGGAGGAGGTTCCGAGCCCGGGTGGCCGCACTTACTTGTAAGGCATGCGCATAGCCCGCGATTTGGTGGGATGTCTTGGATGGTTGGCATCGGAAGGTGGGAAGTGATGTGGTTAGTGGTGGACTCGGACAGCGAAGGGACTTCTAGTACCTGTGGGAGGACGCTCGTTACATGCTTTGGTTGTTTCTTTGCCAAAATTGGGCTCTCGGTATCGAGATAGTCGCGTGCTGCTGTGCGCAAATATGAATCGACTTTAATTACCCGTTGATCTCCATCTGAACGATTGCGCCGCTGTTCCCTCTTGCCTCCAAGGGAGATTGAATGCGATTATAGTGTCGCAATTCGCACCAAGCTGAATGCGGAATGCAAAGTGAGGGGAAATGATGATGTCCAACGCTGACAAAGACATTATATTAATATATCTCGCCCTGCCAACAGTAATCCAAAAAGTCAAATCGAGAATGGTCTCAAAATAGGGTATAACATAATACCAAGCCACCAAAACGCCATCGCTATGCAGCAAGCCAAGAACCCCCTGTTCTCATCCCCGAATTTTCCAATTTCCAAACAAAACAAACAATCTCAAATCTAGTTCGACTCGATCAACCCCGGCCCAAAAATCGCCGCATCAGCCACATCCTTGACGGTCGCGAACGGGCCCTTGGTGGAAGTAACAGCCGCAATCGTAAGGCCGTTGATGTCGAACTCATCAAAGGGGTAGCCGGCCTCGAAAACGAGCTGGTCGCCCTCAATGTGCGGGTTGATGAAGCTCTCCACAATCGGCACGTTCTGCCCGGTGATGAGCACGAGGCTCAGCTGGCTCCAGTCCTGCGTCGGCGCGTCCGAGGCCTTGAAGCTGAACTTGATGTTCTGCGTCTCGGGCTTGATATTGGTCGTCAGCACCGACAGCGGCTTGAACGTCTTGAGCGGGATGGTGTTGATGTTGGGGCAGCTACCAGGGAGCGTGAAGCTCTGGATCGCCGTGAAGGCGAAGTCGCGCCCAGAGGTGGTCAGGAAGGGTTGCGCGGATGCGCGCTTCTTCTGCACGAGGCGGTAGAAGCCTTCTTGTTCGCCTTCTTGGCCGATGACGGAGGAGACGCCACGGACGAGGCCGTCGTCGCCGTTCTTGGCGAAGATCTGGTTTACGTCTTGCAGGGTGCCGAGGACGAGGTCGGTGAAGGTGCCGGCCAGCGCGATGGCAGATTGGAAGTCGGTGACCGGGAACGAGTATTTGCAGGGCTGGATGGGCTCCTGGTTGAAATGGGAGAGGGCACCGTTGGCGTTCAGGAAGTGAAGTTCTTCCTGTGCGACGACGGCGTTGAGCGTGTCGAGGACGTATTCGTGGCCGTAGCCGAGATCGTAGCCGGGAAGTTTGTTGGTTACGTTGTAGACGAGCTCAGTAAAGTAGGCGACTTCGAAGGCTTCGTTGAGCGCGATGAGCTTGAGGTTCGTGGCACCCTCGGAGGAGAGCGTTGGCGGTGGTGGGCCGTTGGGAAGGGTGCCGCCGGCTTGCTTCTGGATGGCGAGGATGGCATCTTGCGAGGGATTGGGGAAGCCGTTGGCGAGGGGAAAGTATTTGCCGTCCGGTGAGTAGTCGGAGAAGTCGGAGCGCTTGTTGCTGTGAAGAGGGAGGGCAGAAGATAGTGTCGCGTACGCGAGCGATGAGTAGAGTATGGAGGATAGCATCTTGAATGTGTTTGTTGGACGGGAGTTGTTGGAAAGGTATTACTATTAGGCAAATAGGAAACAGTGGAGAAAGTGGCCGATGATGAAAACAGCCTACAAGGGACACTGGAGCGTTATATACATCTAGCACTAATTGCAAACGGCCGGAAGCATCAGCATCCAGCCCGCTTCGTCGACCGCTGGTCCAGGCCCCCGGGACAACAACACGAGGGATAGATGTCTGACAGCATCATCACCGTGCCTCACCAATCTCTTCCAAAAATGAACCGCTGCCAAATAAGGCGCCACATGCGCGCTCGGATAGCTGTGCAGCCGTGCTTGCTGACTGCTAAGCTTTGGTGTGGTTGGGGCTGAGGCACGAGGCGGGCTATGGGACAAAGAATTTCGTTTCGTAAAAATAGATGCCTGGGCGTCTTATTGGGCGCATGTTTGGTAAGCAGGGGCATGCTAAAAGCTTGTCTGAGATACGAAAAGCTTAGCCAAGAGCCCTTGGCAGATCTGTATGAATTGGTTCCGGTGACGGTGTTCAAGGAGTCGTTCTGGCGCTGCTGAGGGGTTCCGTGTTTGTGATCGCGGCAAGGAGGTCCTTAGAGAGCCATCGCGTGCGCACCGAGGGTGTGGAGTGTTTCTACGCTGTTGCGAAACTGTCTGAGTCGATCATAGCTTGCATGTTTCGATGCGTTGGCCGTCTGTTCTCGTATGGCGACCTCGGCCGTTTGGCGCGCCGGGACAGCCGGCACCTCTCCACGCCCAGCTGTACTCGTAAGGATACCCACCGCACATTAGACCAGCGAAGTCATCGGGAAGAGGGTGCGCCGTTGCTCAGGCCCGTACGCGCTTATTAGGCGGCGCAGTGTGGGTGCAAAAGGGTAGGATGAGAGCGCACCGTGGTTCGTTTCGGAAAGGGAGGGAGCCGGCTCAGCCCCATGGCGACCAAGCGTGCGCGTCAAACACGGCCCTTGAAACGAGGCTTCTCCCACCACGAGTATGAATCAGAGCTCTCGGGCGTTCGCATGTGTTGCGAATGACCTTAAGAGATATTCGAACGGCAACTGAATGTGTGAGTCGTGGTGGATAATAGAATTTCTCGCGCGACCTGACAACAGCTTAATCCCGACGCAATCTCCGAGCCTGCCCAAGCAATTAACGTCTTCGCGACAAAGCCACACATTGAAAGCACCACCATTAGGTATCGGAAACACGCCGAACTTGGGTCGCGATGAATGCTGATTACCTAGGTAGGAACTGAACACTCTATCTGGTCATTTCCGATATCTACGATCCGTTGCCCCATCCTATCCTTCTCCTCGAGAAGCACACCCACGTTCCTCCCTTTGCGACACCTCCGATCGTTTCCTAGCGAGGCCCGATTAGCGTTTGAGAGTAATGATCGAGGAGCATCGCTATTTGAGTGTTCGCCAGGCGAGATCTCGATAGCGTCCTACCAGGGACAGTTCTTCTTGCAGCCCGCTAAGAAATCCTCCTCCTTGAGCTTGTCTGAAGAGCGATCAACAACATGCAATGCAGCTTTGGGAAGGAATGCAGCCTACCTCTTACACTTTTCAGTGCCGGGGGGATTGCCGGCTGTTGTTCGCATCCAGCTTTTCCCGTTTGTAGATGCCGTCACGCTTCTCCCCACGGAGTCTCCCTTATATAGATACCAGCTGGCCTAATCGTTGATCGGCGTGGGAGCTGCGATAGCAAAAGCTGCAAGAACTGCTACGATGGCAGATGTGAGGCGCATTTTGGCTGTTCTTCCCGTATTGTTCACAAGCGGGTGGAAAGAGTTAGGTGTCGCTTTCTATTCAACAGCCATACGTTTGGGCTTTATATGCCGCATGCCACGTCTAGTCACGCATCTTCTTGATCAGCTTGGATTAGGTCGGGCTATTCATATTGCTCTCTTTAGTACCATCACCCCATTGCGGCAGTATCATGCGAATTCGTCTCCTTGACGAAGCCTATACTCTGACATAAGTGAAGCCGTGCCCCCCTCCAACTAACCTCGCATCGTCTACGGTCGATGATGAACACGTCTTGCGAAGCCCAAAGCACCTCATCCGTTACAGAGCTTGTCCGCCACTTCTTCATTTGCAGCTACAACATCGCGCTTCGCGTCTCGACGTTCGAAATCACATTAGAAGTACCGCCTGCGCCGTTCATGTCGCAGCGTTTTCCCAGCATTGCGTTAGCACCCATATGATACAGCCTAGAATGAGGACAAGCTACATACCTATCGCACTTTCAAATGCTGAGGGTGAGACATCGAAGCCGGGCGTGGGAGCTGAAAGTGCGACCGCTGCAAATGCAGTAACAAATACGAGTTTGTAATACATGGCGAGTAGTAGAACGGCTCGGTGAGTGACAGAGTATCGATTCGGTGTAGGTATCGTGGAGTAGTACGAAGTCAGTATCGAGCTGAAGCCGGCTTTACTTATTGAACTCTATATACGTCTCATGTTTGCGTATTTGCCCATTCCGGGTTCAATTTATCGATGTTGCTTAACTCGAACATCGCTACTGAAGCGTGGTAAGCCTCATGAGACTTTCTCGGCCCACTTGATGCTCTGAGACGAGCTTAACTCCCTCATTTCTTATCTAGCATGGTCTAACGCATCTTCGGGGAACGCATCATGGTGGGGTGAGACTACATCATATCCTTGCGACATATCCCAATGCACCTGTGTCATACTAGGCGTCATTCTCTATCATATTTACTAACTTTATGTATCCCTCAAGCTCTCCATAAGTACTTCGACCACCGCTTCTTTGCCCGCTCGAACAGCCGCTATCCAAACACTCGTGTCTTCCCCATCAACAGACTTTGGATCAGCACCAGCCGTCAGTAGTGTCTTCACGGCCTCGACATGTCCATTCTCCGCGGCATGATGTAAAGCTGTCCGTCCTTCAACATCTCGCGCATCCACCGTGGCTCCATTCCGGAGGAGTACGCCTATGATAGAAGTGCGACCCTCCCGGCCCGCAAGATGCAAGGCTTCCTCTATGTGGTTGGATCTCTGTCGCTTCAGCCGCTGTGCGTCCGGTGGGGTAGAGGGCAATGTAGCTTCGGTAGTAGCGGAATCGACACGATATATAGGTGTCATGGATATGGGTACGGAATAGGTAGGCCGTGAGTCCATGGTGATACTAGCTGTGCTGATGGGTGTTGGCGGTTGTATGTGATTCCAAGGCCCTGGCGTCTCGACAGAGAACATGGGATCGAGGGCCGGCTCATATGAAGGCGTTGAAGAAACAGTGTCGTTTATCCAATAACTTGTCACGATCGATGGGTTGTCGTAGGCGCCGTCGTCCAGGTTGAACATTTCTTCATGGGATTGTGCGGTATTGACGTTTTTGGTTAAGGGCTCTGCAGAGAGCTCTTGGTTCAACCCCGAAAAGAAGTCGTCGGCCTCTGGCATTCGAGCTGCGACTGTAATTGGATCCGCGGCCTGAAGGGATGGGGAAGGTACAGGATACATCGGTGAAGATTCGGGGGTGTTGCTTCGACTCTGGCAGTGTACGCATCGTGGACACCCTCCTCGGTTCTTCATGACTTCAGCCAGTACCACTTGGGCGTGTTGGGCGAATCGTTCCGTCTGCTTCGTCTGCTGAGCGATCTTGCGCCCTATGAGATATCAGTAGTGGCTTATCCAAAGGAATGCCATCTCACCTACGGTATTTCTTCTGTGCCATTCGATTCTGTTGCCTCCTCTTCTCTTTGTGGTCGATGTTTTCGTGTAATTGCGACCCAGTCGTTGTCGACATTGCATCGAACCAGAACGTAGACAAAAATATCCAAGGAAAGCCAAGGACGTAAAGATGGAGTAGCTGAGGTCAAGAGTTGCTATGGTTGGGCAGTTCTTGAGAGTGGCGTTTATATACTATTCGAATGCTGTACGCATGAATAAGTACGGCAGTAACCTGATTTCCGACCGTGTGCTCCTTACGCTGGCGTAACGTGACTATGAGGTTGTTCAGCTTAGTGACCATATACCTTACTTTCGCTTCTTCGCATGAAGAGCACCAGATTGAGAACCGGCGTAGATCATTGCCGCGCAGCACTTGCTGATCTAGCGACTCCTTCCCAGAGGCACGAATACCATTAGGGTGGTAGGGGGGCAGCTGAGGTAGCGATTGGTCTCAGCCTCGCGACCCGGCTTCGCCAATCGTGACAAATATGTTGAATTCTTTCGGTGTAGGCGGGGGCGGATATGCTGTAGCCTCGCTGAATGCTGCCTTTAGCGTGAAGTGCAATCAGCGAGCAGCACGTTCGACAGTGATTGTCAATGAGATCGTCTCAGCGCAGAATTGCAAGGGCGAATGGGAGCTTCTCAAGGTTGCCGACGGTTGTGGCAGTGTAGTTGTATTGACAGGGGCTTTCGGCGAATGAATTTCGCGCCGTCCAGAAATTCGGGTTTGGCCGGCAATGATGTTGACGTCAGCCCCGCTAGCCTTGCGTTGAGGCTCTAAACCTTGTCAACGACTCTGTCCCCACCGTACATGCGTTCCGCAAGTCCACCAACTTACAACTGTAATTTGACTAAATTGCACCCCCCACGTCCCGTACACACTGAACAGGGCCCTGGGAGGCTACGCACGCTATCAGGCACAACAATGAACGGAGGCTTCGAATGTAGTTCAGAATTATGGGATATCTGGCAAGTCGAATAACATACTAGCAAGTGCAATAAATCAAAATCATACAAATAAATAATGTATTCGCTGCTAGAGTAACGCATCGGACATGCAATAGGACTGATTCAGAGACAGCAAAAGACAGACGAAGCCACACCGCGTGGAACGCCATTCCTCCTTCCTAAGTCTAATCACGATACATTTCCCTCGCGATCTGACACTAGAATCTCAACGGTTGTCTCGTGAGCTTAGTAGCCACCCTTGCGCACCTCCCGCTTCCAGGAGAAACGCTCACGCTTGTTACCCTCGTGCAGGTGAAGAATCGCATCATTGCCGGCGGCATCCTCGCGCTTCCAGGAGAAGCCCTCGCGCTTGTTGTCTTCGTGGAGATGGATGGTCCCATCACCCTCGCCTCGTTTCCACGAAAAGCCTTCTCGCTTATTGTCCTCGTGGAGCGTGAGCTTGTCTCCATCTCCGCCACACTTCCACGAGAACCCCTCTCGCTTGCTGTCTTCGTGAAGCGTGAGTTCATCGGCATCCTCGGCTCGCTTCCAAGAAAATCCTTCGCGCTTGTTGTCCTCGTGGAGATGGATAGTCCCGTCGTTCTTGGCGCGCTTCCACGAGGAAACCCCCACGCTTGTTGTCTTCATGGAGGGTGATTTTATCGTCGGTTATGTCGGCAATGCGCTTGTAGATGCTGGGTTCGTCAGTTTAGGGGAGAGGGGTCGCAATAGTGGTAGCCACGAAGGCAGCGATGATAGCGAGAGTGAAACGCATGTTGAAAGATATTGAAGAGTACTCGTCTTGAAGTGAGTATTTCTCTCTGGAGTTTATTGATGTTATGAGAGAGAATGCAAATGTAATTGTTGCTGCCGGATCGTGTGCTGGATAGCGAGTTCCATGACTTTACATATCATAGTCGACTGAGTAGCTCATTGCCGGTCTTCCACGCGAAGAGCTCCATCCCGTGCATTATGGCTTACTCTGGTCACGTTCAGTGATCTAGGACGCGAGAAATCATTGCATAATCGCATTGGCCATGGCGTGCCGTGATGTTTGGTGTGCAAAGCATGCTCATCCCATCAAGCCGCCCTAAGCGAGTCGTGGTCTGCTGCTCACGGTCATCACTGCTAGACGCCATACTTACGTTTTCCAACCACGATCTCTACCAGAGACTTGAGTGAACTTGCTGTAGTCTTCTCTAATTTCCATTCTTTGGGTCTGTTTACCCTTTCCCTTCCTGCCTTACCACGAGCGGGTCGAACAAAGATCTGAACGGTGCGGCGATCATCGAAAAACGACCCTTTCAGCGTCGTGGAAGAAGCCAAACCCTTCTCGATGAGCCTCATTCCCAAAGAACAAGCAGAGAAACTCTACCGACTTGTGAACGGGACGATCGAGCCGGATACCTTCTACGATGGTCTCAAAGGCTACCCTCGGCGTCATCAAACATGATGGTTTTCCTTGCAACTCTATCCACAGTCCTCTTCGCACTGCGCTTCTCGTTTCCCCACAGCCCCGTCGAAGGACCCCAGCCCGACACCAACTTTCTCAATGTCGAAGTGGATTACCTAGACTGTGGTCACTCGGTCGAAGAAGCAAAAAGCCGATGTTGCATCTATGATATTCTCAGCAACCACTGGATCCCTCAAGAATGCGCGGACGAAATTTCAGTTAGAGATTACCAGGCTGACGGCTCATGGTTTCCTTTCGCGGACGCGAATCACACAATCCCCTTAATAATGGATGGCCTCGGCGAAAGGGAGTTCTACTGGACTAACTTGAGAGACCACATTGTTCACTGCGCGGTCCTTTGGAGACGGCAGTTCCGCGCTTGGTCGCAAGGCTGGAAGTACTTGGATGATCTGTTGGTTCATGAGGAGCACACTATGCACTGCTCGAGGTTCTTGATTGAGTTGACGGATAAGGGTCCGGACTTTCGCGATTATCCAATTCAGGTGTTTCCGGGGAAGGCGGGGTGTCATGTCAGGGGCGTTTGAAGTTTTGGCCCATTGGTTGATCCAATCTGTAGCAAACGAATGTATTCTCCTCATTTTTCCACGCGAAAGCGTACAATTTTCTCGAATTGGGAACCGCGAAGTGTTTTTATGGTGGCCCAGCAGAGTGTATTCTCGTGTCATGGTTCAATTGCACGTTTGCGTAGCTCACAACCGAACACGAAATGCGTCTGTACTATATGTTACGCATGAATAGCTGATTTCCGTTGGAATAGCTCCGAAAGGAGTCGTAAAAGTTGAACTCACGGGGCTGAGGCCTCAAGAACAGGCAAGGTTTCATTGGCCGGCCGGTGCATCAAACGCAACGTTCGTACTCGTCCTTCAATGGTGTTCGCTTCTACGACACCATGCTATTGGCCAAATCGAAGCCAAAATGTCGCAACTGCAATATCGATTTAAATGGCAAACAAGTAAGACTCGCACCAATTTGATGTGATGAGATATGTATCTCGCGAGACGCTAGATCGAATGTGGCCGGTGTGTGTGCATGCTGACACCCCAGCCCATGATCACCGTGATCAAACGCTACACCACATTGGGTTTGTAGACGGAGCTGCAATGCCTGGGAGAATGTAAAGATTCCACGAATTTGAAAGTCTTTTCTCTCATTGTGACTGAACTTTTTCCCAGATTTTTTTGCCACGAAAAGCCAAGTGCGTATCGATCCATCGTTCTGTTGTTCCTATCTTCCAAATGGCTGCTCTCGTTCCTTATATCGACAAGATCATCGAGAAGATCAGAGGGCTCACGATGGGGTCCAACGACTATGACACTGTTCAAAGCGAAGAACAAGATGACATATGCAAACCAGTAAATGGATCCGAGAACACTTCATGCTTATCCAGCAACTCTGCGTAAGAACCACCGTTACGGATGTTCTCTTGCACCTCTTCGTGGGTCAAAAAGATGTCCGATGCTTGTATGCATGAGTGTAATACTCCGGAAACCGGACCTTGCTGCACTTACAAGATATAAGTTCATGCCAGGCAGCATCGATCGCCGGTGTAGGCTTGCTCGCATAATCAGGAACACCAGGAGCCAATTGCCGCGACAACTGATCGGTCTCGTTGTAGAATAATCCTCCGGTGAACCGGACCTTCTTCATGGCGGCGGCCATCTCCCGTTGCGCAACTTCTGATCCATATTTAGTACGTCGAGTCCTCGATACCAGGCAGTCGAACGTACCAAGCTCTCCTTCATGCCAAAACCCTACTGGAGCGCCTATGGCATTGTCTAGTCGAAGCCCGAGCAAGATGTTGTCAATCAACAGGATGGTGAATAGTAACCAGGGTAGTACTACTGACCAATCCCATCGCCGTCTTCGAGGCTGTTTGTAGAGATCATGGTCTATCTTTTCCAAATCATTGAACAACGGCGTTTCTGAATCGTGGAAGGAGTCAGTACTGGTTCTTGATCTGTCCATTTCGGATTTGATTCACAGAAATTGGGACAGAGGAGAAACTACGATACGATAGTAGGAGTTCTTTGGTAGCGGACGCCAATACTTCCATGCCTTCAATGTTCGCGGTGTATCCGTGCAGTGTGGCTGAGTCGTGGGAAACTAGCCTAATTAGGAAGAGCAAAGCTCACGTCAAGATGCTATGAGCGGATGACGTGAGCGAGGGTACCCATATCATCCGAGGAAATCCATAGTGATGCTTTCTGTGACATAAAGGAGCCACGATATAAGATACCTACGTGGTGGACGTGAGGTGCTTTCGACTGAATGCGAGGTCGATCGATACTGTTCTCTGAACTTTTGCGATTCGACGAAGTCCACCGAAATTCACCATGTTCAACCTCTGGCGACGGTCGCAGGCATACATGCCGGTTAATTGTCCAAAATCAACGCAACACGATGGTCTGCAGAAGCTCGAAGAAGCCAATGAACGCCCTTCCGAAGAAAGCGATGCGGTCGAAGCGCCTCCCAAAGATAGCCAAGACGAAGCCAACCGATTGCAGCAACGCAGGAAGCTGGCCGTTTATGTTCTCCTTGTCTCCATAATACTGCTCACAGTTCTGTCCGCCAGACTCGCGATATTCAACTCCACATACCGACCATCATTCGATGACTTTGCGAATATGACGGCCAAAGAATGGTACAACATCACCCACGTCTCAGCGCCTAGCAAAACGAACGACAAACCTCACCTGTGCGGCACTTCAGCGGCAGAAGCTCGAGCCCGCGGATGTCGATTCGATCAACTGATCTGGGCGTGGCTGCCTCCGAATTGCCCGTCATACGCAAACGAAAACTACCTGAGCGCCGAACCCTGGGCCTACTACGAAGACGGCGGGAAGACTCGACCAGTGAGCAACGAGAACTGGGAACGGATCCTCGACGGCGAATTGAGAGTTTTCACGGAGCGAAGAGAGCATTTGACTCACTGTGTGTACTTGATGTTGAGCGTCGGTCAGGTCGTGCGTGACGGTTCGCCATATCCGGACAAGATGGTCGACTATGGACATTTGGAGCACTGTGCGAGGATGCTGTTGAATGCCCTGAAGGAGCTACCTGGCCGGGATGCCGTCGACACCTTGTCAGGTACGGTGTCGTTTGACCAGCATTGCGAGGGGCGCAGATGATACGGCGGAATGCCTGGCCATACGAACCACTGCCGGAAACGAAGGTTTAGAATTATTCGCAGTGCATGTTCAGCCCCTGCGTGAGCGGTATCTGGAGCCTGGTCGAGGTTTGTCCGCCAGAGTCGAATGGCATTTGGGCGCAGAGTGGGCCTATCCGAACGTCGCTGTTGTTGACAGATTACGCCATTCGATTCGTTCAAAGCCGCATGCCGCGCCCTGTTGTACAACGTTGCCTCGTCCTATAGTCGGATACCCCGCGCGAAGCCGTGTCTTTTAAGTTTGTCCGCTAGAATTGTAGCAATCCCGCGTTTTTCCGAGAACAACCACACTGTTGCAGAGTGAGTCATGGCAACCTCGTTTGCGACAGTCCGCTGATGCGAATAACAGCTTGAGGAGATTGACCACCGAACCACCCAGCTCCATCTGAACCATGATGGCCACGTGCGAGGTCCGCCCGCTCTAGAAATGTCAGATTATTTGGGGTGACCACTCTGACTACGACTTTGGGGATCGAAACGGACGATTGGGTGCACTACCCGTGCTTTGTGAGGAGAGACTCTGGGCAGGAATTTGGACCTCCCTTAGCGATAACCATTGTCTGTGGTTCTGACAAGGCTGTCTGGGCGGAATTGGATCGGATGCTGGACTGACTCGCGAGGAATGCCGAACGAGGGACGAAAGAGTGGAGATATTCGGGGGAAATCATGGACAGTTCCAAAATCTCATAAGTAAATGCTGGGATGCGAAGGAGAGGTATGATGCGCAGAAGCTTCAACAGGCATGAAGTCAGTGGCAAGGGCAGGGTCGGAGGCTCGCCAAAGTGATACCAGTGGCAAGTGCGGGTAGTTGATGGAACCAACTGTCTGTACGTGAGCACAACTGTAGTCTGGAGATTTTCCTCTTTGCTGGGTGGGAGCCATTGTGAATACTTTGGCGGGGACACTGTTTGAGCAGCCCCGCGAGCAGTGATAGCTAAGGCAAGATGCCCCATGGTGGATCGAAATACAGAGTCGGATCCGTTCAATGGCCTGGAACTGTTTCGATACCTTCCCCATTAAGTCAGGCGTTGGCAAGCTGATGTGAATGCGTGCTAGCCGCTTTTGTTGCGATGATTTTATATACCTTGCAGCCTCTTTTCAACGTTGTTGGCGGCTCGTCGTATACCGACACCTGACAGCGGCCGCATCGCATATAAAGTTGAATACGTGCTGCTGATGCGTACATGATCTTCCGCTCTTGCTAGAACTCATTTATTTATGCTGCAGACAGCAGTCGATGCAGTGCGCTACTGCCGCGGAAATTTGCGGGCCGCCGATGCGCTGATTGCGGCCGCGAAAGCGCAGCGCCCACCCGTGAATGGTGCGATTTGTCGGCGACATTGTCGAATGCACATTGTATCAGCATCGCACAAGGAATCTTCACTCTAGCAGCGTTGCATGGGCTGAGGAAGGGCTGCAGCGCAGACCTTCGACCTCTTTAACGAGCTGAATGTGCTGGATCTGGGTGAATGGTTGAAGCTTCAGCCTTCTCGAAAAATAGAATCGTTGGAAAAGGTAAAGAAGGGAGTGCGGGCGCCGGAGCCGTGAAGCCGGTCTGCCTTGTGAGTTTCCCTCTTCGCCGGTTTTCGATGATCAGAGTTGATGAAGTGTGGAATCCAGGGCGAGATACCTTCGCTCGACTTCGTTCGCTGTCGTGGTTGACCCAGGACAAGTGCTAGTCCCAAAACGGCTTAGCTCATTGTCTTAACTCCTTCCGTCCACACCTCTACGATATGTACCAGCTCTTCTCCATCAACCAATCCATCCACCACATGAACCACTCTACATGAAACTCCCATAGAACGATACAGCTCACCTGCAGCCCTACCCCACGCGCTTACCCCAGTGCCAGTGAACCACCGTTTGGCGGCGACTCCGATGCGGCTGACGTCTTCCCTGCCCAGGATTGATTGCCGGCCAGGGTGCCCCAGCCAATCGTACCACCCGCACCGCCATCTACTCAGCACCATCTGACCTTTCCTCAGCACCATTAAAAGACGCCAAACACGCGATCGTACCTGTCGGGGCCTTTCGTTCCCCTTTTCCGCAATGTGCTGGCCCAGCTGAGAATATCAGGCGGCTGCGTGCGGAATCATTGTGCAGCCTTGCGGTGGTGAGCTTGATATTATGGCGTGGTGCGCGCGGAGACGATGATCATGGCCTTTGTACTTTTTGCTATCTGTGGCGATGGAAACAGAGGATATTGAGCACGTTGCGACGTTTGCGATGTATCGTGCGCGTGTCGTGTTAGGTGTTGTGGTCGCGTTGACGGTGACGTCGAGCCTGTCGATGGTGCTAAGGTTTGTGGGGAAGAGGAGGACGAAGACCATGCTTGGCGCGGAGGATTGGTGTGCTGCAGTGGCGCTGGTAAGTACCTGAGCGATTCATACAAGAAGTAAACTTCGCTGACAGTTACCTAGGTCACCGTCTACGGGCTTGCTGTAGTGTGCATACTCGGGGTTGTCCTCGGAAGTGTGGGACACCAGGAATCAGAAGCACCGACCAAAGCCTCAACAGCATTGAAAGTACGCTTCGCCATCTTGGAATGATTCTGTCATTGTAACATTTGAACAGTTTTTTCTTGCAGTGCAGGTACTATATGCAGTATCTGTCTGCCTCGTCAAAATCTCAATCTGTCTCTATTACATTCGCATTTTGCCTACAGGACCTTTCTACGTCGTATGCTGGACGGTCATTGCAAGCATCATTGCTTGGACCACAGGCACTGCCCTCCACGCTTTCCTCGCTTGCCGCCCACTCACTCGTTTCTGGAGTACAGGGGCTGCCGGCGGTTCATGTGTTTCCAATCAGGACACCGCATATGCAATAATCGGAGCTCTCGACTGCGCAATCGCTATCGGACTCATCATCCTTCCTCTTCCATTCCTCCGAGCTTTTCAATTCCGTCTGTCAGAAAAGAGTGGTCTGTTGTGTATCTTAATACTCGGCCTCCTGTTCGTCCACCACTTGAAAACTCCATTCCATTTCCTGACACATCTAGGACCATCTCGATCACCATTCTCCGCATCCTCGCCCTCACATCTCTATCTTCTTCTGATGTCACCTACACACTCACATATCCAATACTCTGGAGTTTCGTCATCCCCGCCGCCGGCATATCCATCGCCTGCGCGCCCTTCCTCGGTCCACTTCTCTTCTCCCCCTCAAGCGACACCGACATCGAACTCGGTTCCTACTCGTCCTCCTTCCGAAGAATCCGTGATGTCCACGACAACAGACCTACGCTTGGCGGCTCGAACCTGCGCGTCACCAAAGGCGTCGGCCAGCGGGGCTCGTACATCTCGACGCAAGTCATGGAGCCCGGAAACTGGAGTACCGCATCGCACTTTGAGGAGGAGAGTAACGACTCCAAACCTTGAAAACTCCTAAGAGGTGAGTGAAACCTGCGGCACACCGTCTCCAATTTCCGCGGTCGCCAAGCTCGACCCCCGTCCAAAAGCTGGGCTCGTCCCCGAGTGCGCCATGCTGCGAGCAGGAGGACTCACACCTCCTCGTCCGCCGCACCGCCAAGTCGTTCGTCTCCGGGTTTCCAACATGGCAGAGTCAGCAACAATCGAGCAGAACGATGGCGCATTTCGGGTCATCGTGTGGCGGCCAAGTTTGGACAGTCTCGAGGATGTTGGCACCGAGACCCAGGCCCTCTTGGCCATGCCTACACTGGTATAGTAGCTGGGCAAGTCTAGGCGAAAAGGAGGATACGCATATCCATGCGTGCCTGCGAATCACCTACCGAACGAGGATTTGGACAAATGCTGGATCGTAAGTGCTTGCCCCTTGATTGAACGTGCGCGTGGCTAACTATTTCTTAGCAACTTCGCCTGCGTAATCTATTTCTTCGCCTGCATGCCCGAGATGCAGAGTAGGACGTTGGAGGATATTGATGAGCTGTTCGCGAATAGGGTCGGCGCGTGGAGGTTCAGGTCGCACTAGACTACGACTGGGAGAGAAGCTACGAGGGAAGTGGAGGATAAGGCGTGCGAGAAGGGTGCTTGGATGGCAGTTCGAGAGCGCGTCAGCGATGATGAGAGGCCATGGATACACCTCATCCTGAGGCCGCGATGGACAGCAGGCCCACTGCGGCGCACGCATTGAATCAGGGGTAGAACTCGTGATGTGTTGATGGAGAGATAATGTCTAATATCGAGCATTGATTCTACTTTTACGCTTCAATGGGCCGAACGTGGGTGTTGCGGTGCGGCAGTCCGAGTTGAAGAATCAGGTGGCTGGGAGCTGTGCCCACACTTATCGATAAGCCTTGAGCTCATCTGGAGCTCCCAGCACGCAACCCTCCCGACGTCATACCTCGCGGAGTGCATCTGCCCCATATCTCGTAACTACACTTCTGCCCCGTCGACGCAAAAGTATAGAGACACAGCACATGACCATGCCGACGATACTCATCGTAGGAGCCACTCGCGGCCTCGGAGCCAGCCTCGCTAAAACCTACGCCGCCGACCCGAACAACCACGTCCTGGCGACGGCTCGAAGCTCGGAGCCTCCTGCAGATTGTACGCACTGTCTCCTGTATCACGACTGCTCCATCAAGGCCTGCCCACTGACAATCCCAGCACAGAACCTCTCCTACATCCCCTCCATTGACATCTCGACCCCCACCGCCGGCCCCTCCATCCTCGCCTACCTCTCTTCAAAATCCATCTCGCACCTCGACACCGTCATCATAACCGCGGGCTACTTTGCGACCGAGTCCCTTGCCGAACCCTCCTTCGAGAAGGAAGAGAAAATGTACCGCACCTGCGTCATCGGCCCCACCATTCTCGTCACGGCCCTCGCAAACGCCCCGTCCATACTCTCCTCCTCCAAGATCATATTCGTCTCCTCGGAGAGCGGCAGCATAACACTGCGCCACGAGAAAGAAGGCGGCGGCAACTACGGACACCACGCGAGCAAGACGGCGCTGAACATGTGCGCCAAGCTGCTGAGCTTGGATCTGAAGGATAGGGGCGTCGCGGTTGCGGCCGTGCATCCGGGCTTTATGCGCACGGATATGACAAAGGGCGTGGGGTTTGACAAGTACTGGGATGATGGCGGTGCGGTGACGCCGGATGAGGCGGCCAAGAGCTTGGTCGAATGGGTCCAGGGGTTTGGGATGGAGAAGACGGGGCAGTATTGGGCGCCCAGGGGTGCTGCGTAAGTGCAACAGTTCTCGTGTGGAATGGGGAGTGGTTGACTGACTGACTGACGCAGGGATATTGGGACTGCGGAGCCGGTGCTAGGGCCGAAGGATAAGCTTCCTGTGCCGCTGCAGCTGCCTTGGTAGCTTGCGGACGAGGTATGATGCCGAATGACATGACAAATTACGATTATTTGCGGTAGACTCGCATAGCTGTTACGATGGTCTAATATTCTTTCACTTGAGTCCGTCATGTATTACCTGGCCTCCCAATCACGAGTTCTTCACAGAGCTTTTCAAGTTCATCTGCTGGGTTTTCAACCATCTTGATTACATCTGACGCTATCTAAGGTCCTTTCCCGTCCTCCACTGCTCCAATCCACCTTGATTCAGGTCGCCGAACTCCTCATTGTGAAGCCGAGTCCACGACACACACGCTACCCAATTACGCCAAGAGCCTTGCGCTTGCCCCGAGGCTGGGGACGGATGCCTACTCTGGAAAGAGGGAAGACCTTCCGCCTCGGATGAATGGGACATCGTAACGAGAAAGCCGTGCGCCGTTTTCATCGCCGCAGTCTGAGAGCCAGACTCGCTGAAAACAAAAATGAAGAGGAAGAGATGGAGAACCAACAAAAAACCGTTCCAACGACTGAATGCTCTCATGAAATGAAAGAAACCCTTAATTATATGCAACCATGTGCAAAACAGAATTCCTGCACTTCAACGTCTTGTGCAGCCCATCATACCATATTACCGCATAGCGAATTCCTGCACTTCAACGCCTTGTGCAGCCTATTGTCCCATATCATCTCAAACCGCATTATAATCGTAAGCCGTATCATCGTCATATCGTACATGTATCCTTGAGCTTGTCAGCAATCCCTCCTGGGTTCAAGCAAAGAGAAAACTTACCACCATGCCCACCTAAAGGAACCCCAATCGGCGGCCAAGCTCGCCCATCTTCCCGGTAACCGCCTCAACATTCAACTCTTGATCCCGCTTTGCCGCCTTCTCAAACGCCTTCGCCACCTTCTCTACCTCGATCTTGTCCCCCTCGCCAAACTCCATCTGCTCCAGGAACCACGCCAAGCTCACATTCCCGAGGAAGATGGTATGCGGCAAGACGCGACAGTTCATGACCTGCTGCACGAACTCCGGGGTAACAGACATGCGGGGCATGTCGCGGATGCCGCGGTCCGTGTCGACGAGCGTGAGGAACGCGGCGATGACGTCCTGGCGCGTCGTCATGTTGTCGGAGGAGGAAGATAGGGTGTTGAGGAAGCCGCGCAGGGATTGGGAGGCGATGGTCATCGAGGAGGTGAAGACGGACCACACGGTGAAGGTTATCAGGTTGGGGAAGCGCGTGGGGAAGGGAAGGTAGCCGGTGGTTAGGGGTTCTTTGGCGGGTTTGGCGTAGCGAAGGGCTTTGTTGTGGTGTTTGTTGGAGGCGGCGAGCATTTGGGCAATGCGCTGGACGTCCCAGCCGTCGCGGTTGTCATCTTTGGATGCGGGACGATCGAGATTCTCGGAGATGGAATCATCTGCAGCGGTGAGCTTTGAAACTTGTTCTGCTGTGGGACACGTACCATTCTTCTCACTAAGAGCTTCGACATTGTCGTTGAGAGCGAGTGTGTCTCCGGTTTCGGGATGCTCGAGCTTCTCGGGGACGGGGGAATCTGCGGTGGTGAGCTTTGCACATCGTTGTGTCGGGGGATACGTACCATTCTTCTCTTGAAGAGCTGGGACATCGTCGTCGGGAATGGGTGGGTCTCCAGTCTCGGGTTGCTCGAGCTTCTCCGGGACAGGAAGCACATCTTCCTCGGCGGTGAGGCCCTCTTCCATCTTGTGCTGCTTCGGCTCCTCCTGATCGACATTCTCGTCATCGTTTTGCCCAACAGGCTCAGGCTCCGAATGTGAAGCGAGATTCTCTTCAACGCCAGGCTGCTTGGCCGATGATGAGGGACACGGCACTTTGCCTGCCTTGAGCATTCTAAGCGCAGCTTTGCCTGGGCTCAGAGAATCGAGGATTACATTGAAGTCCTCGTCGTCCGTGTCGAAATGCTCAAGCTCTTCGAAATCATCTGCGACAGGGGGTTCGGTGGGCATGAAAACATCGAAATCTGCATCATCGGTGTCGAAATGCTGGAGCTCCTCGACTTGCTCTGGAATGGTCTCCTTGATGGAGCCCTTGT
Source organism: Pseudomonodictys pantanalensis (assembly GCA_019022785.1). Classification (NCBI taxonomy): domain Eukaryota; kingdom Fungi; phylum Ascomycota; class Dothideomycetes; order Pleosporales; family Parabambusicolaceae; genus Pseudomonodictys; species Pseudomonodictys pantanalensis. Next base: position 75,548 of record JAFHBV010000012.1, read on the forward strand.
CGGGTGCGCTCAGCTCATGCTCATCGGTGACAACCTCGTAGTCCTTGTAGGCGAAGAGCTTCTCGTCTGGCACTGGTGAGCCCTCTTCGGAGAGCGAAGACTGTGGAGTGGACGAGCGAGAAGAGGAATCTGTCTCTTGGGCAGTCTCGGCCGTGTCCATGGGTTTCTTATCGGCGGATGGCTCATGCTCAGGAATAGCATCTTCATCAGACCGAGAAGAAGCATCCGTGTGGAATTGAGCGTCGGTGGTGGTAACCTGGGGGCCACAGCCATCAACAATGCTGATGTCTTGCTGCGGGATGGTATCGATTACTTCGTTGGTGTCCTGGATGGTGCTGGAAACTGGATCGATCTCAGTGTTCGTGAGGATCTCGCAAGCTAAATGTTCCTCTTCGGTGTCCGAGACAGCTGACACATCTCCATGAACGTTGACCATGGAAGCATCGTCATCCGAGACTTCCTCGATGACGCGACCATGAACATCCATAGCAAGCTCAGCCTTGTGGATCTCGAAGTGATCTTGGGGGTTCAGATCGAGTGGAGAAACGTCCACGACGTCATCGACGTCAACCATGGACACATCACCATCATCTTCGACTTCCTCCATGACACGAGGACCAGACAAGTCTCGAGCAAGCTCGGCCTTGTGGGTGTTGAAGTACGGCTGATCATCCAATTCGAACGAAGTGATGTGCGAGACCAACTCATCGAGGTCATCGTCCGAGGTCTCAATCTCCTGCGTAGGAGTAGTGGCCATGAGGTCCGGCATGGAATCGTCCTCGCTGTCCTCAAGCTCCTCGACGAAACCCGGCTGGTAAGCTCGCAGGCAATCTTGAAGAGATGGGATCGCACTCGGGGTGGCCGTCACCATGGCAGCAGCACGAGCCGCGGCCTTGGCCTTGAGCTTGTCCTGCTCTGCCTGCTGCTTCTTGTACTCGGCCAGGATCTTATCGCACTCCGCGGACTCGCGACGAGCGGCAAGGTAGCCGAAGCGCTTGCCGTGAGCAGCGATGGCCTTGCGCACGCCAAGCTTCTCCGTGACGACACCAGGGGACTTGCCAATGTTCTGCGCAGCGCAGTATGTGTACTTGGGAGAGGCCGTGGCAGCCTTCGCAGCTAGCAGATTGGCCTTGTGCTCTGCCTTGGCTTGCTTCTTCTGCTGCTTGCCAGACATACCGGATGCTTGGACGTTGGTGGTCTCGGAGGTGTTGCCTGAGTGCAATGTCTCAGCGTTATGCATGCATATATTGGGGATTGGCTGCTTACCTTGGTTGGACGGCGAGGGCTGGGGAGCCTTGGTCTTGTTGATGGGCTTAGCAGCGGGAGCAGCGTGCTTGCCTGACTTCTTGTTGGAAGGCATGATAATGTGGTGTTTATCAAAGGTAACGTTCGTGAAGATAGTGATGGTTGTGATTGCTGGAGGACTGTTAGAAACTTATACAATGCAGGAAGGTGGAGGAGCAAATAGTAGCGGGGTTGGCCTACCGTGAGTGCGCGAGAGTCGGTAAGGGCTGTTGAGCAGGTAGCTTGCTTCTGCGTGGATGAGGTTGTTCGGAAAATCGTACGACCTTGGGTTGTGTTCGCGCGCGTGGAGGGGATTCTAGGGGAGAGGGAGGTTATTATATAGGGAGAGGAAGCAGGAAGGAGAAGTAGTGCCAAGCCTCGCCATCGATTTAATTCCTGAGATCAAGCTGTAAGGTAGTAGTGAATATCAACTGCACGCGACCGCTAGAAAGATTCCGGTCCGTCGCGCGGGGAAACAGAAACTGGAAAGCTTATTTATGGGCTGCATATTCATTTGAGGACTGAAATGCTAAAAAGTACTGTGAGACTTCTATGTTTCGCAATTCTAGCTGTCTCAGCGCAGCCCCCGATTATCCCATGTACAAGACCAAGCATATGCAACCTCCACAACTCGTTCCGAGACACGAGCAGTTTTCCCAGTCCCATTCGGCGTTATTCCAGCCCGTTTAACATCCATTGACTTTGTTGCTGCACATACAGGTGTGCACAAACACCTACGTACAACTAGATGTATTCGCACTTAGCGGCGTGCTTCTGCTCGACAAACATCTCCTCCAGTTGTGAACCCAAGGCGAGCAGAGCAGATACCGCAGCGCTTGTGTGATAACCCTTCTGAACCAACTTGATCTTCTCCAGCTTCTTGAATTGCAGAATCTCCTTGAGAATGTATCGGGCCCAGAGGTACTCCACGGAATGTGCATATTCGTCCCAGTCGTCGTAGTCGCCGTACGCATACTCTCGTTCAGTTAATATCTTGGGATAAAAGGCGAGCTAGATAGTCGTCAGGCCTGGACAGGCAGCGGTGAGGAGCAGGTCCTGGTTTTCCGAGACGCCCAGAGGGAAGCAGTCGAAGAAGTCGAACCGAAGAGAGCGAATGTGCGTAACGCCATCGGGGATCGTAGGAGACGCAAGGAAAGCGCGGAGGAACTTATTCGCCTCGAAAGATGCAACCATAAAGGTTGATTCGCGAATGAAAACTGCTACAACTTCCTGCATGTACTTTTAGATAAGTAACAGACGGCAGGAAGGAAGTATGGTCCATGCTCGCCACCCCTATCTAATCCCCGCAACTCTACTGCATCGATGAAGTGCCGGCCAGGGCGATGATGTTTTCGATCTACGATGTAGCTTGTGCCTCGGATTGTCTCCGCCCAGATCATGTCTCGAATCTCGGCAGGAAACTCGACGATCCGAGTGAACTTTCGAGGTTTCATCCAAAGGTTGATATTGGCAGGCTGAGCCGTTGGCGTGGGCGCCGTACGGGCATTCCTGCGACTGGCTCCTTGTAGACGACAGGAGGAAGTGGAGGAACGTCGGAAAGGGTCAGAATCATTTGCTGGGCTTGGGCCGCCGATCGATATGCGAGGAATTGAAATCTATGAGGGTCACGATCTTGTGAAATAATGAAGACTGGCATAATGACACTGAAGAGGTCAGAAGCAATGAGACAAGGGCATCGGGGTAACTTACGGATTGGTTGTCTTTCTCGTAGAGAGAGCGAGATAGGATTATGCAAGCAGTTAAGGTAGGTCGGATAGGGAGTCGTATGTAGTTGGGCTGGGCTTTACGACAGTCATCTTAGGCAAGTTATATAAAGTCAGAGGAGACCCAGGAGAGTCGATGGGCAGACGCTGCTTAGGACAGAGCTAAGATGTGGCCTTGCCAACGGAGAAGTTAGTCGCTCTCTCAATCCATCAATCATTAATCTGATCGGTAGGTTACATACAATATTTAAAACACTAATGTAAACAAAATTTTGACTTTGATTAACTCACTATTGTTTGTAGCCTGGGATAGAAGCATAGGAAGGCTGCTTCAGTCACCATCCACCGGATTTTCAGCATTGAGTCCCAAAAGACTCGTGAGGATAAGAACCTCAACTTCAGACTACTCGCCGTAGAACTACTGCTTGCTCTATGAGTTTTCACGCAACGCTAACTGTGTATTTAAAGCTGGTACCACATCTTGAGTACGGGTGGTGTACGGGCCACGTGCCAGATATCATTAACTAAGCTCTCCTCCTGCGAAGACCCGATAAATATCTGTGGGTTTGATTCGAGAGCTGTAGGTGGCTCTGCTTGGACTCGTCCAATTGCAGCCCTGATCCAGAGCTTTTGTCGGAGATACACCTGAGTGAACGTCAGAAAAGTCCGACGTTGTATATATTGCACTGCAGTGCTAGACAGGTCTGTCTCGGGTGCCGAAAAATGCAAAGCTTGAGCCTCAAGCATGAACAAAAAGTGCACGATCAAGGGCTCATCTTCCGGTTGCAGTGCCGCCGTGTCAGCATCTGCCATCCTGAAGGGACAATCAACGCAGATAAAGTAGACAGCACGCCACCAAAGCTCAGCACTCTCCACAGGAAGATCTGGAACAGTGTCCATGCGGCTTTGTTCGTTTAGCATGAGCTTGATCATCTCGAAGAGCGGATCTTTGCCCACCATACTGGTATCGGATCCGCAATCGTCGTCGTGTCCTTCAATACACAGAAGTAGGTGGGCTATATGACGACGAATAGAGGTCGCGAGATAGGAATCGTTACGCTCCAATGGCGCTTCATGACCGTTGTTTACCAAGTGAAGCAATGCACGTTCCAAAGGACGCCTCCTCTTGAGTCCGTCTCCCCCGTCTTCCATGCTCTCAACTCGCCCAAGTATCTGAACACCGTCTGTAGTACATTCTGATAGTTCGCGCCAGATCCAGGATGTGATAATGGCTGCCGGTCGGAGTGGCATGTCGCGAACAGTTTCCCATGTAAAATGGTAAGATGAAGGCTCCATGACATCGGGTGGCTGAGGCAATTCATTCCCATTAGGCTCTCCAGGTTTTTGATCTGTGCCAGCTCCATACATGATGGCGCGACACTTCGGACACTGCTGCGGAGAAGCAGAGTTTTCGATCGCCGCAATCAGACAAGGCTTGCCGAACCAATGACCGCATGTAACGCGAACCGCTGGATGATCGGAGCTGTATGAACAGTAACAGATTTCACATTCTTCATCTGTCAAGGTGAGACTGCGAATAAAATAATCTTGGTCCCTGATATTTGAAGCAGCCATTGTTGCGAAACCCTAGGAGATTTGTTGTGATATGAATGAGGGCTAGGGGAACATGTCGATGATACATATACTGTCTCCGGTCTCTGTAAGATATGCATTGTTGAATTTGTAGAATATGAAGTGACAGTACAATGCGACAGTCAAGAATGCAACGTTCCGACGAAGTCCAGTCCGAGAGACACGGGCGGCCACTCATTGTGCGAAGGATCAATCGCATTTGTCTTGCGCGTTGTGTCTCGCGCATCTCAGCCAGCAATTCGCAACATTGTGACCCCATAGTTATAATTTATGTCTTTCATCTCATAACGTAATCACCCAAACGACGCCCGGCCCCACACAACGCCCGTTTTGGCGATGTAAATCCGAGTAGCTTTTGAAGCTTTACAGCCTCCCACGCAAGATAAAAATGCTGGATTTTTTGTAGGAGTGAATATAAAGGCAGATTAATTCAATTAGGAGCGATAAATTACGTGCGATAGCGTTGTGGGAGTTGAACTTTGCGCGTGCGCGTTTCCCTAATCATCAGGGACCCCACATCTTCGGTGGGCATATCAACAACCTCAATCGCCGTAGGGGCTAAAGGAGGTGCAGGGAGGGGTGAAACCTTTAAGCTCCATCAACGCGCAGCTCTTTGAGATGCCTATAAGTCGTGGCGGAGTTGTTTTTCGACTTACTTTACGATACGCGCCTCCTCGCGTTCACGAACCTTAGCCTCTCGCTGTTAAAGGCGCACTTCTTTAGCAGCTAGGCGTAATCGCGCCCTCTCTTCAAGCGTAGCTTATTTCTCCTGCTTACGAAGATCCTTAGCCTTTTGCTTCTCTAACTTTTAAAGCTGTAGTGCCTCTTCGTCGGCATCCTTTTGTGCTTAGCGATCGCGAGCCTGTTAGACCTTTGCGGGTGACCAGAAGACGGCACCACCAGCGTAATCTTATAGCGCTTCAAGTAGGAGAGGTTTGCCACGTTGGCGACGCCTTTTTTCGTTATAGAGAGCTTCGCGAAGCCTATCGTTTTCGTATTGTAATAGCTGCTTTTATATGGCGATAGTGTAGACTGTTTGTAATAGTTGACGGGAGCGCCTATCGTAAACGTCCTCTACAACTTATCGCAGTAATCGTTCGATCTTGCGCCAATCAGATGCCGAGAGTACTGACGTACTACTCTCACTTAATAAGGGTCTCTCTACGTCCTTTAACTTAAATCGCTGAAGGATGACCTCTGCGTTGAGTAGTAACAGTCCTGTGGCTTTAAAGGCGGCTAAGATGTTCGACTCAGTAAAGGATACGTCCCAGGCACGGTGGAAAAGGCGGTAGAAGTCTCTCTTAGTAATTGCGGAGATGCCCTGGCAATTATACATAAAATCGCTGAGCTCTGTGCTGTACGCCGATGAGAGAGGCTTGAAAAGGCCAACGTCGAGCGGCTGAAGCGTATGGGTACTATGTAGAGGCAATATCGCGAGGAGGATTCGATTGGCGTCGCAGTAGTCGATAAAATCCATCAAAACGTGCGATCCATGGCCATCAAGCACTAATAGGCGATATGAGCGCCTTGCCTTTGCCTTTATCTCCCGATCAAACACCTGTTTAAGCCACGCAAGGCCTATATCGTTGTTGGTCCACCCACTTAGTGATGAGGTGAAGAAGGTCTTATAGATGGCCAGGTCAAAGTCTTACAACCAGGTGTCTTGTAGATTGCCCGACGCGGCTTGATAAATCAACGACGGCCGTAAAGCTGTGCCGTCAGCGCAGATACAGGCGATCGTCGTTATCCACTCGCGATTGCCATCCTGTATAACGTGTTGCCGCAGCCCAGTCTCATATCAGTGCCGTGTGAAGACGCGCTTCATTTTTGTAAGGACTCCAATAAGGAAGCCATTTTCGTCTATATTGTAGATATTGCGCGGCTCCACGTCGTACTGGGTAATCTTATCATCTAGTAACTTAAAGTAGAGCTTGTATTTAAAGGCGGAGTCTGCGCGATTGCGTTAGGCGTCAATAGAGGCGGTCCAGCGATTTACAAGCTCGAGATGATGGCGCTTAATAAACCGATCTACCCAGTTATTTCCTAGCTCTTTTTAGGCAACCTAGGCCGCGAAATTTCGGATCATTTACTTCGTAGGTGGTAGGGCTCGCGCGCAAAGCTTATCTATATATGTTACAAGCTCTCGCTCCTGCGTGGCGTTGAGGAGTTTACGATTGAAGTCGGCGTATTGTTTAGTGCCCTGTACGCCCCGCCATCTTCGAGAGAGCGTTAATCAATCAATACCGTACTTTTTCGCCAGCGCAGTATAATTAGGTTTATCTCCAAGCTTCAGCGACTCCAGATCTGCAATCGCGGCATCCATATTGTGTGTTTTGGTGGAGATATCGTTGTTTGAAGTTGTGGAGAAAAGTTGAGATGCGGGCGTTGTGTGGGGCCGGGCGTCGTTTGNGTGATTACGTTATGTGTTTGCTCGCTATTTGTTCTTTGCACAAATTACGGAAGGTTGGAGATTTTGGCAGGATTCCCACATCAGCAAACATGGCCGACACTGAATCCACCACAAGTCCACTATGGACATATATTATCACGAAGAAAGAGAATTGGGTGAAATTGTTCATTGAAATCTATGGGATTGCGTCCGCGACCAGCTCACACAGCCACTGAATGCACCCAACAGCACCCAAATCGACTTCGACCACCTCATCCACAGCATCACTGCTCAAGCTCAGCTCTTGTCTAGTATTTTTGCGGATTTAGTTGGCATGCGACTCCTGAAGGAGAAGAGTTCCTTCTACAAGTCGGTCCAGCTCCACCTACGAGAGTGTGATATTATTCCGTCCAGTCGAACAAAGGTGCAGCCTCTATTAGCCTTAGTCAAGCTCTTGATCTACATCAGGACTACTATCGGGCATATATCTGCCATGCCTCCAAAGTTCCGCTCTCATGCGCTCCTTCGACTCAATGAACTCACGCATTTTTCAGGTGAGCTCCGCTGGGCGGGCTGGGACAAACTATTGCATTCAAAGGGCGATAAGGACTCGGAGCTTTTGCGCTGGTATAGTTTTATCCTCGCTTGCCATGTCACCTATAGCAACACGCCTGCAGCTTTCGCTACGAAGCCGCGACGGATGGTGCGATACATGGGAAGGTTTTGGAAGGATGAGCCAAGCGAAATGTTTGCTAGGGTTGTCGCAGTGGTTGCGGCGACAAGCTGTGGGTGGGACACTGAGGTTGGAGGGAAACTAAGGCATCTAAACATGCCTTTGGAAGACGTTAGGGGTGTTTGGAGTAGTGCATGGAAGGTTGTGTGCAGCCAGTCACATATTGAGAGTGACTGGTGGTTGTAGTTGTGTAGTTAGCTTCCTTATATCGGAAGGCATGGCGCTAAGCACACTAACTAAATCGAATTACGGGTTGTTTAAAAATGTGTCTTATATCTTAAGTGAATGATGGCATATCGGTGAAATCCTGGCCTGGGGCACCCGCGGCTGCTTTTCTCCTTCTCCCTGCACGCAGCGGGCGCCAAGCAGGCCCACCCTGCCGCACTACATAATTTGAGAGCTTCAATTCCACCCAACTTCCTCTTCCAGCCTTCCCACGCTATAGTTAGGCTGCGCCAAATTTCGATGTCGCCGCCACTTCGCCTACCCGACAAGGCCGACTTCCTCAAAGATGGCATCACACCAGGCGAGTGTCTCATCTGCCTCGAGCCATACGATAGCCAGGAGCACCAATGTGTACAGTTTGAGACGCGGTGTGGTCACCAATTCGGACGGTCGTGCATTATGAAATGGCTCGAAACACAGTCCAACTGCCCGAGCTGCCGCACTAAGCTCTTCCGACTGTCTTACAATGAGCGAGCGACCCCCCGATTCGAATACGAGCCATCGCCGGAGATTGCAGCCATCCTTCGGCGTGTCGCGGAGCGGCGACGCCGGCTTCAAGAGCAGATGGAGGCCAACACTCAAAGGGACATTTCTTACCCTCCGCCGAACTTCTCATCGACGCCTCCCCACGAGTATCTACGATCCGGCCCGGTCCGTTTCGGGCGTGAATCCCCACCCTTGGAACCCATGCTCGAAGGATCCCGACTACGAAGTAGCGATGAGGCTAGGAGGAGTGGTGATGGTTGGGCTCGGGAGCATAGCGAGCAAACGAATCGGATTCGTGAGCGAGCCGTCCCGACATTGAGGAGGGGCGCCGAGGCTCTCCTCAATCTCGCAGACTTCCCTTCACCTCCTGCCGTTGCAGACAATGCTCCACAAGAGCCCCAGCGCCAGCCCGTTCGGCGCCCTTCTCACCATGAACATCCGCCAATTCACGAGCATCCGCGGCCTTCTCCTAGCCCGCCCCCATACAAGCGCTCACCGGAAGTTGAAGCTATAATGCAGCGTGTTCATGAGATCAGGGAGCGCCGTCGTGGACGCGAAGAAATTGAGGTGTTAGGCCGAAGGGTTGAAGCTTCGTGTGAGGCTAGGTACCCGCCGGCTCCCACTGTTGTCAACGACAGCCCACCGGAGCCACAATCACAAGCCCATCCACAGCCAGCCTCTAGCAATACTCCGTTTTCGCCTTTCTCTCCCGTGAATAGTGGAATCCTTCCCTATTATTCCGGTCGGCGTGACGCTACAGGCGGTTTTGATTCCTCTGACGGCCCTAGTGACAGTATGTTGTACCTTGAGTGTTCTACGTCCTAGGGGCCTACGCGGGGATCGCGGTGATCCACCGAGGTTTCTCGTGCGACCTGATGGCGAAAACTCACGTGAGGGCCCTGGACCTCTCGCCACGCAGCTAGCGACTGGTAGAATGGATATACCTGGCTCACGTCCGTCAAACCCGCAGGCTACTCCACAACCGGTGATCCCTCACCCACAAAATGCGAACTTGAGTTCAGGTCTTCCACCTCGACTACCAGGGCGGGCTCTCGACGAAATTTTCCAATCTCGTCCAAATCCAACCCGCAGTGACGAAAATCGGCGACCCTTCCCTCCTCCCCGTCTAGGGCCCCTCAATGCACTTCCAAATTTTGCGCCGTCGTCTCGCTCTGACCCGCTCGCGCTATCAAGGCCGGCAGAAATGGGACTGCCAGGCAATCTGCCTCCGTCGAATGGGCCAGAATGGTTGATACGCGCCAGAAGCCCGACAATGCGATCAGATGGATCCGATTCTGACGACGACCTTTAATCTCCTAGGATTGAGGACAATGAGCAAGACACATATGTTGAAGCGGGAGGCTGCGAATCGTCTGTGAAGAGATGATATAAGGGAGCGGATTTGCACCCCTGCATTCCTGTTTAGGTATTGCCTTACAATTGCAGAGCAAAGGCTGGGGGTGGATGGAGATGACGGGATAGTTGAAGGTAGATATGATAATCAACGTACTATGGCTGTCGCATGCTTTTCCTTGGACGCGGAAATATGTCGATCAACCAACATGTGGTGATGTTGATCGTTGAGTGAATGCGGTCGCACGTGATCTTGTTTCACAAGACATTTCAATATTTGCTGGGACATCTCAACTTCATGCTGTGTGATGCATGAAAGTCATGTAAGAGTTCGAGGATGCATGTCGAAGGTTGTAGAGCGGACGACGTCCTACCCACCTTCGTTGTGCAGCCAAACCCCTTTCGGCTAAAATCCACACCTACGTCATCGACGGCGCGCTGAGGCTTTTGAACCCCACCACCCCTCTCTGTACCAACAGGAATCAGCTCTTGTGCTGCCACACCCACCATACCCACATATAACACCTCCATTATGCGTCGACCCACCTGCCCTCTTACACCATTCCCTCTTGCCCCGCCAATCCACCACGTCCTCCCATCTCCGCGCTCCTGACCCCGTTCACAATCACTGCGACATCGCTTGACGAATGCGCATGATCTCCGTGACATAGCGCTGTAATCACATCAATCGAAAATAAGCAAGCATGGCCCTCCAATACCTAGCCGACAGCAACGGCTGGCTGTCCTTCAACCACAGCACGCCCGTCCTTTACGTCACTGCCGAAGACGAGGAATTCGACGTAGAGACTTTGCGCGCATGGCGTGACGAAGGCTTCATCGTCAAATACATACCGATGGGAAAAGGCGGAAAGACATACGTAAACACATTACATCATCTAGGCGACGGCATGGGCATAGGCGAGCGCTACGCGATAGTAGGTACGGCCCTTCCTCATTGCGCATTGCGCATAACACTGCGCACTGGTCATCAATAGTCTGTACAACGTAGACTAATGTGTGGGTGGTACAGCATTTGGCGACGCTGCAGCTGTCTGCTTAGAAGTACACTCGGAGCCTAGGACCTCCACGTCGAAGCTCTGCTCATTGATCGCGTATTACCCGTCGAGCATACCGGACCCACGACAGAGGTTTTCGGCATCTTTCAGGGTTTTGGTGCATCTTGCGCAGGGATCAAATCATGAAGAGTCGGTGGGAGTGACGAGACGACCGGAAGTGCTTGGTATCCAGGGGAAGAGGAGGACGGTGCAGAAGCGGGTCACACCCGGGATCGGGGCTGGTGGACTGCAGAGCAAGATAGAGTACCCCGTTTACTCATACGAGGGCGTAGATCCTGGGTTTGCAGAGCATGACTTGGATGAGTACGACGCGGTCGCCGATGCGCTTGCCTGGAGTAGAAGTCTGAGCATGGTACGGCGCGGATTTGGTGCCGAGGTGGATCTGGAGCGCGTGTGGGATGAGAACGTTGAAAGTACGTCTTGATTAGGTCCCTCGCATGAAGACGTGTCACTGACATCGTAGACAAACTCCACACCAAGAACACCCAAAAGCTCCTCCAAACATTCGTCTCCGAACCCGCCCCCTTCGTAAACTACACCCCCACAATGACCGGAGGCCTGGGGTCCGAAGAGCTCAAACGCTTCTATAACGACTTCTTCCTCCCCTCCTCGCCGCCATCCTTCCACATGCGCCTCATCTCCCGCACCATCGGCGTAGACCGCATCGTCGACGAGCTATATATTCAGTTCAAGCACACCGTCCAGATGCCCTGGATCCTCCCTGGCTTGGCGCCAACGAACCAAAAAGTCGAAATTGTGGTGGTCAGTATTGTTGGCATGAGGGCCGGGAAAGTGTGGAGCGAGAGGGTTTATTGGGATCAGGCGAGTGTGCTGTTTCAGGTGGGGCTGCTGGATCCGGAAGAAGTGCCGGAGAAGTTTAAGAAGGACGGCTTAGAGATGCTGCCGGTTGCGGGGAGTGAGGCTGCGAGAAAGATTATGGATTTTGAGTCTGAGGAGAGTAACGATATGATTGACGATTGGTAGATTGATCGCAGTTGGGGTCGTGGCGTTATGGATGGAGGGGAGTTCGGTTTGGAATATTTGCATGTTGATACCTGGTTTTCCTATACGCAGTTCTACTTTGCTGATCGAATAGAATCTTCTTATTTTCGTATCTTATTTCGTGTCCTGCTACTCTCCCATCTTGCCAGATATTGTTCCATGAGTCACGGACCATCCCTGAAAACAAGCGATAGCCCCATTGAGGCCAATTCTTGGGTATTTAGGTACGTACTCCCATCATGGGCATCTGTCTGCTACCCGCTAAAACTAGGCAAGAAGAAATACGGCCAGCGACATGTGTATCCTTTCTCATCTCCTTATCCTGCCTAGGTCAGTCGCTTGGAGAGAGGCATAGAGTGAAACGAACGACAGGGCTGTGCCTCTGCAGTCAAAGTCAGTACATTTTGTCTAATGAGATCATTCATCGCAGGCCCAGAGGCATGTTTCAGATTAATCTACATGGAGACTACACTACCCTGCCCCAGCCCGCACGGATTTTGTGATGGTGCTACCAACCCCTATCCATGAACCCCTGTCATTCTCAAAGCTGAATCTTGCCAGCTCCGTCATCTACTGACAACGGATTCTTGAACCCGGGATGGCACTCCATTGCCTTCAGGTTCACTCAATTCGCCACATGCACCCCGATATTCGCGTCCAGACAGCATGTGTGATAGATGCCCATGTAGCGCTTCCGAAACTTATTGTACCTCTCGTTCGCCTTCCGGTTAAAAGGATGTTCGATCAGGTCTGATTCTGCGCGCATCATCGGCGTAGAAGGACGATGAAATTGGATATCACTGCGCAGCAGTTCGGTGTGAATGCTGGCAATTTTAATGTTTGTTCTCGGGAGCAGACGCGACGATCCGGAGCAGGTGCTAGCCCACAACGCATTGGATGGCTCCCGACCCAGGACGTCTCTACCCTCACTCCAACTCCTTCCCAAAAGAACAAAGCGCAGCAGCCGGGTGCAGTAAGCGCTCATCATGTCCACAAAACAAAAATTATTCGGCAATCAGAAGAAGATCCCGGGGAAGATTCCAAACAATAGCGTTGAGGCGGGCCTACGTTAACGCGAGATTGCCTACAACATTTGAAGAAGACTACGTTCGCCTTGCAGTAAGAACATAGGTCACAGAATTGATCGTGGCTCTTACTGCATGGCTCTTCCCGCTTAGCCGGCCGCTCAAGGGCTGTTCCAATAGATCGGAAGGGTTTCAACTCGACAGGCGCGGTCAGATTACCTAACGTGGGAAGCTGAATTGTGTTTATAAAAAAAGTTTTGGATCATTACTTCTGTCAATGGACTTACTGCTAATATTCAACAGGGTAATTAGATGGCCTGCTTCGCCAATCGTTGCTTCATGTTTGCCCGCTCATCGACATTTGACATGGCGCCTTCCTAGACGCGTTCTATGTTGGAGACTGAGAGACATGGCCGTTTGGATATGGCTTGCCAATCCCGAATATGCTCCGTTAGACTCAAGCATGAATCTTTTGCAATAAGAGCATAAAAGCCTCCATTATCCCCTTAGACCGTGGGTTGTACAGCGGGTGCCAAATTGCCTACATCACCTTATGAACGATGCCCGCTCAACTCAACACAATATATCACCAAACTTCGGAGAAGCGTCTCAGCGAAGAGAAGAGAAACCGCTTGATTTGCATTTCCAGTTATTGAGAGTTATGTTGGCGAACGCTAGGTAGGAGCATTGGGGTGGAACTTGTGCACAATGCATGCAGTCTCCACCAACAGCTGCACTTCAACGGATACGCCGCCACCTTCTCCAGAGGTTAAGGACTCCTTTCAACCCAACGGAATGGCCGATTTCGAAGATATGCCGCCCTTGGAAACTGCGCCAGCACCGAAAATAGAGTCACCGCAAACCAAGGGTACCGCAAAGAATAATTTCGAACATGGCAGAGCGCCCATCCCAACTTCTGACGTTGATTCCTCGTCTTGCTCCTCGAATAAACTCAGCTGGTGGAGCCGATTCTCAACGCGCACCCAGACACCGGAATCCGACGAAGCCCCGCCTATGCCTTCGCTCCACCCGTTCCACCCCTTTGGGGCCAATGGGTGGTGCGGTGCCTCAGAATTCCATGCTTCTCTCTACCACGCCGCAGAAAAGCCGGTACCATCGAAAATTCAGTGTGTCGCAGGCAACGAAGCTCACTTCACGGAATCCGCGGATGCTCCAGAACCTCACAAGTCCAAACAGGACGTTGAGATTCTTGGAACTGTTGAGGATCAATCGGATGATTCTGTGGATGCGCAGCAGAATTTCGATAAGGACGACGACTCTGGCTTTGAAGGAGATGATTCCGGCAGCCACCATAAGTCCGATGTCGCTTCCTCTACCCACGCTTCGACCACCGTTACTGAACAAGATCGCTTGAACATCGTGATGCAACTCTGCAACATGTTCATTGGCACGATTCGCGTCGCGGACATTCTCGCGCACCTGTTACCCTCGCTCGACCCTCACGGCACGCTGAACACACGCGCTCTCGTCGCCGCATTGTTTCACTTTTACGGTCAACACTGCGCAACGATCAAGCAGGACCTAGGCCTCTCGCCCGACCATACCTCCATCCGCGTAGATGACCTGGTCGGCAGTACCTTCTTGCAGTGTAGGATGAGCATCGGTGCTGTGAGCTTGCTGGAGCTTCTGGGCTTGATCAATTCGGGGCAAGAGGCTGGGCAGAATAGTCGTGTGGAATTCCGCAAGGTGGCAGATGGTTTGAAGAAGGCAGCATCAATTGATCGGGAGCGTATTGATCGATATGCTGCCTTCTCGAAGTTTCTTTGATTCCATGGTGGACTTTTCGGGATGATGGAATGGTAGGTTCGACCCAAAGATGCATTGCAAACTGCAACTGACATTATCTACAGCTAGCGGGGTCATCGTCGGAAGTTTTGTGAAGAATATCCGTGAGTTCGGGGTGCATTGGGGTGAACGTCTCTGGTACTGTTTTCATATCGGTATGATGGGCAATTGAAAGGCCGTCGATAGGATTTCAGAAGCGATTGTAAGACCGATTAGAAGGTCTTCGATAGTACTAGGATGATCAATTAAGATTGTCGAAACTCTCGCAATTCTTTGCCCATGACGCTGCACTGCATGGGTTTCTACACCACATGTAGGGATTCCATCATCTCTTTTATACTTATTGCGCTGTCTAATTAAGAAGAAGGCAGAGAAAGGAATAGAATTCAGCACGGCTATAGGCCAATATTCCCTTGCTAACTCATATGCCCAGAGCATAATATGGTAAAGCAACATGATGATTTCAACAGGACAAAATGGGTATGATCGCGATCAAAACCTATACGTATGACGATGGAAGTGGGACATTGTCAATTAGATTATGCCAAAGAGAGCACGCCCTTCTCCTCAATCAACGCAGCGTCATTGAGGTAGTTCCTTTACCTTGCCACCTTCCACGTATCCTTTCAACGTGTCACAATGTACGTTAGTCTTCTAAGGCATTTCCCTCGAGTCAAGCTCGTGAGCTCCAACGGTGTCCCATCATGTAATAGTGCCTAAACGTCCCCTTCCGCCAGAGCCGCCATCTTTTCTTCGATCATTTTGACTATCAGTGGGGAATTCAAGCTCTTAGCTATAGATAGCGCATCTTCTTTCAGGTCAGCTACACGTAACCTGCGACCTCTCCTCTCTATCTACTCCACAGGCTCCAAAGACGCGCCTGTGTCCAACAACTCCACTAGCGGGGCACTGCCAGACTTGGTGGCCAATTACAAACACGAGTATGGTCCGTTATCTGTAGCGCCAATATCTGCGCCGAATTCTAGTGCTGCATTGGTCGCATTCACTGCACCGCGTTCATAGCTGTGGACGAGTGCCCAATCTAAGCAGGAAAGGTATTCGGTAGGCCAGGAATTGGCTTGGAGGATGGGACGCAAAATGTGCATTAGTGGAAGCGCCGTTCCCGCGTGCAGCATAGTCAAAAGCGCGATTTGGTCCATTCAAAGGCATATACGCCGGTCTGCCAGGGTCTTCTGCCAAAAGTTCTGCGACGGCGTCGTGACCCATATACGCCGCTGCGGCCATGGGACTCCACTATAGGCCGAACTTGCTATACTCTTCTCGGGGAGATTTTTGTTCCTACGATACGATGCTTCCTAGGACATGCTTCCTAATTTCAGGGTGACTTTGAGTTGCTACAACCCAGGAAAGACGTCCAGTAAAAGAGGGTGCATCGGCCTCGTACCTGGGGAAATGATTGTTTAGGGACTTGACAAGATCGAAATAGCCAATCCAGGCTGCAATGGCCTGGCAGGTTCCTTCAATACCGCCTTCCTTTCCCCACAGGGAATTGTATGATCTCCCGGAAATTTCCAAGGCTGTATGTCCTCGCCGCGTAGCAAGGCATGCACACGTACTGCATATCAATTGTCGGTATTCCACCGAGTGTGGCTTAGAGTTCGTGAGATCAGCGAGCATACGGCTTGTTTGTTGGATGACATCGGCCCAGGGATGGGCATCCGAGTCGGTTTATGTGGAGGCGCGGTGGTAAACATAGCGCGCAAGAATATCCAGGTGGTGACCGATCCTACTCATACGGGACTCTGAGTTGGCAACATCCTCGATGCCTCTTGTCTTGATGACCGCGTCCAGAATCGTGTCTGCGAGTAGGCCTGTTTCAGTTAGTTTTGATCGCTTTCGAGGGAGAACAGAAAGCGACGTACAACATGTGCGGCGCGCTCGCATTGACTCATTAAGCCCGAGCTGTACAACGCTGGATGAGATTATGACATGGAACACATCGAGTGAAAGATCCAGGGCTGCATATTGGGCTTGCGGTGAGCGATGGGGATCTTGGCGAGCGATGTGAAGCTGGTGAAGCTGAGCTCGCGACGGAGCAGGGGAGTGACCATAACGAGATTGGAGACCGCTATGCTAACGCGAGACGCTAATGGATTCTTCCCAAAGAACTCTCATCTCAACACGATGGTCGATAAATCAAACATTTTGGCATTTTGAATCGTTTGGGCGTTCATTGACTCGGAGTAGTGTGTAGTGTTGACATCCACCGTATCTTCTGATGGGTGAATTCGTGTGATATCTCCGGAGCCGTCTCCTAGATCCGAAGAACAACCGCGCCATCTCCGAAGCTTATCGTACGAATTTTTCCTCGACTGCCCCTCAACACTCGACCAACCTCTCAACCTATCCATCCTATAATGTCTCAATGCCACCTCGAGCTAGCAAGGAAATTTCTCATGTCTTTGATCCTTCCATCTTCGACAGCCAGCCACGTCTCAAGTAGCCTCTCTGAAGCGGCAGGCGCGATGCGCGGCTGAAAGCTCCCAATGCTTTGCGGCTCAAGATGCTCTGTACGAGGCCAAGAGTCGGCGATCTCACCGCACAATGCTACCTTCAAATTTCCTGCGAAACCGCCAAGCTTCGATTGCGTTACCCAAAACTGAAGATAATCGGAGACGCCGCTGCATCTACTCTTTGATTGGTCCAGTCGCGATTGATGTCATCGCCGACTGCGGTGGGTCGTGCTGTGGCTAAGCAGACGTTGCAGCCGCTATGGCACGTTTGTCAAGCTTTGCACTGGCAGGCCAAGACGTGCTGCGGCCCTGAGTCCAGAAGCTCACCGCCATAGATGAAGCTTGTGGGGAAGCGTGGCTACGATCGGATGCTGCCGATTGGCTAGCCGACAGATCTTGCTCTGCTGAAATACGGACACGAAGTTTAGAGCGCAATGCAAAGCTTGGCTACCAGCCTCAAGTACCTTCAGCTGTGCAAAGGTGCAGAATGGCGGGGAGGTACTCTGAGCCTCAACGCTGCAAGCCATCGTGGAAGCCGTTTTTGGTAACACGGCTGCGTTCGTTGTCTTATCGTGGTTGGAATGGCCTACGTGGGGCCCGCCAGGCCCCCCACCGCCGGTAGAAAGGGCTGGCACTTCACGATGGCATATAAGGGAGTACATTTCCACTCGAATTGAACATCATCCAACACCATCGCTTCCCAATACACCACTAGCATCTTTTCCACTTTCTATTTTTCCTTCTTCATTTTCTTTCCTCTTTCTTTAGGACAGTCGTTTTGAGGTTACGCTTCGTTTCCAGCAGCCATGCGTTACGCACTATTGTCTTCTGTCTTTGGGACCGCCCTCCTTTCGGGTGTATGTGCCCTGCCTGTCCCCGATGGCGACTCTTGCCCAGCCCCGCAAACCTCCACTGCCACTGAATATACTCCTTACCCAACCCCAACGCCCTATCCCGATGATGACCCTTATCCTCTCCCTACCGACATACCCGCTACCGAGACGAGTGAGCCGATAGAAGAGCCGACCGAGACACCAACAGAGCCCGTCAATCCTGAGCCCGAACCGACAGAGACTCCCACTCCCGAGCCTGCAAGCTGCAAGCCTGCGTGGGATATGACTGGAAAGGCGCCATCTACCGGTACCCTCCGAGCCGCGCTTCTCTTCGTAGACTTCCCCGACTCGCCTTCGACCGATTTCCCCCAGACCATCGACGAACTCTACGCCCCTCTCGCTTCCCAGCCCAGTGATCTGTACGTCACCATGTCCTACGGCAAACTAAACTTCGAACTGGTACCCTACCTCGACGGCTTCATCCGCATGCCCGGCAACGCCGCCGATTACACTCAAGGCGGCTTCAACTACACCACACACAAGAGGTACATCGAAGACGCTGTCGCAACCGTGGGCACTTCTTTCGACTTCACTGACATCGACGTCCTGATCATCGCACCGCCCAACGGCACTGAGGCCGTCAGCCGCTCAGCAGCCTTCAACGGTATCATCACCACTGCCGACGGAACCACCTTTACTGCTGGCAACTCCATCACATTTGGCCAAGACCTGTACAACTACTGGCAATGGAAGACGCTCAACCATGAGGTCGCTCACGCCATGGGTCTCCCCGATCTCTATCCCATCTCTGATGACCCCGACTTTGCGGGCGGTAACGGCTACTATGTCGGCGGCTTCGACTTGATGGCCGTCATCGGCGGGCAGTCTCCCGACATGTTTGCTTGGCACAAGTGGAAGCTCAGCTGGGTCGAGGACAGCCAGATCGAGTGCGTTGTCGAGAACGGAGTCACTGAGCACCGCATCAGCCCCATCGAACTTGAAGGCGGCAGCAAGGCTATTGCCATCCCTGTCAATGGAACGGGTTATGTAATGGCTGAGGTGCGCTCCAAGAATGGTGTTGATGTGGATGCGTGCGATGAGGCTGTCGGTCTGCTTATCTACACTACTGATTCTACACGTGCCAGTGGAGATGGATCTGTTCGCGTTATTGATACGAATCCGGATACTGAGGGATGCGGCACTTTTGATCGCGGTTCGCGGCTTAACAACGCGCCGCTGCAGGGTGAGCAGATGACCTTCTCCACTGATCTTGGTGTGGACTTTACTATTCTGGCAGTCGATGGGGAGGATTATATTGTACAGGTTGAGAGGAACGTTTAGGCTATGGGTGATGGGGAATGATGGGTGTACATACATGGGTGGGGTTCTTCTTACATAGTCGCTTGGTAATTCTTGTATATAATTCTTGCATCATCGTTTTTGCATGGAAGAGGAATTTGATGTGTCCCAATTTGTCGCTCTCTACGCTCTCCCATTCGTGCAAGTTCGAACTTGAAATTACTTTCGTTCAATCACAGTTGCGAAGCGGTGCGTCCTTCGTTACCAATCTCTAGCGATCCACACTCTCTTAAAGCTGTCCGCCCCATTTTTACGCTGACGGCATGGTTGATGTTTGGGGGCCATGTAGCTTCGTGTACTATTTTGCAACCGTCTATTGTTGTCAGCGCACAATGAGTTGCGAAACAGGTCCACGCCCGGCTACAATATTCACCCAAACCGCCATCCACATCCTACTGAGGTCACACTAAGCTAGATTGGAATAAGCTTGAATCCCTCAGGATTCGCTGCCTCGGTGCCTAGTTGGGATGTGATCCATTGCGAGACAAATGTCGCACGCATGCTTTCGCGTCTGCAGAAGAAGGCCTCCCTGGCGGTTCGTATGGTGCGGGCTAGTCGGTGCCTTAACAGTGCAAGCTCTCCCCCATTGCCTCGGTACGGTACTATCTAAGACCAAATTCAAACTTCTCCTGCACATAACAACCTTGAGCACATTTGGGATCCAACTGATCAGCCCACACTACAGTCTCAGCGAGTGTACTCATAACCTCCGAACAAACTTTCACTATCTTGAAACTACAAGGTACGTCACCGTTCACTCGTACCCCATCCCCTGTCCAACCTGCCCATCACTCAGCACTCCATATCCTCATCTTCAAAGACAATTTTGCCATATCTTCAGCCACTTTCGTCTCTTAACGACCGCTTACACGAAGTAGCTCGAGCAGCTTTTTCGACTGTCCCATTCGCAGGTTACTGGATATATCCGCGCAGTGCACCCCATCATGGCTGGAGCAAAGTCGAAGTTCAAGAAAACGGTCATCAAAAACACGCCATCTGAGACGCTCACGCCTGAGATTCCCGTTGAGAAGGCCGGAGCCTGGAACAAGCCGGTTGCAGCCTCGTCCGACGATGGGCCCTCTCATGGCACCCTCAGCAAGGACAGCAAGGACAGTACCATCACCAAAGCCCCGCAGCCAAATTGCGCCGTGACATTCAAGATCACAAGAATAAAGCCGGAGATCACCGTCCTACCTTTGTTTGCTGGACCGACCAAGCATGATGGGAAGGCAAAGGGTGCAATCGCCAAAGCTGTGGCTATGGCGCGAGCTCCAACGAAGCCTATTGCGGCTACTGAGTCGAGCCATTCAGCTTAGAATCACCTTCAGATGAGGCACTTAGCACAGCATCCGGCATGTCCGTCGAAGCAGACGTCTCTCCTGACCCTGCCCATGTCACCGGTCCGAAGTTGACCAAAACCCAACGCCGCAACGCCAAACTCAAAGCCGCCAAAGTCGCCACCCACAAACAGAAGGCCGAAGATGCTTATTACGCATGCAAGGCCGCCCAAGCCGCCCAAGCCGCCCAAGCTCTCGCCTACAAGCAAAAGGCTAAGGATGCCTGCCGAGTACGCAACGCAGCTCGAGTGGCAGCTGAGTCTGCTCGCATGCGCACCCTCCTCTCCCAACTCACTGTCCACTTCATTCGTAGTCTTGCCAAAGATCTTTCCCCGGGGACGCAGGAGACTGAAGCCGCCCATGGGGAATTCTGGCAAATTTCACAGCTGTCATGGATCTGGATCGCGAGCTGCTGAGCGACGGCGAACTGGCGAAGCGGTCAAGGAGCGCCGCCTGATAGCTAGGTTTCGCACGTTGAACAAGGAGTACGAAGCAAAGAGCGATGCGTTCAAGCTGGCGAGCGAGGCGGCCAAGATGGTTGCCGAGGGTATGGTGGATGAGAAGGAAGTGCCAATCCGAGTGCGGAAGGACGGAGAGATCTTCGGAAATCAAGGAAGCGAAGAAGAAAGAATCTTCGGGCCTTCAAGTTTTCTTTAGACCGCCAATTTGTTGCCATGGAAGCTTTCGGTGCCGCTTTCATTTCGAAGACGGCAAGGGTGAGCCGCTTGAGGTACAACCCGATCGATTCGAAGCCGAAGCCGGTAATCCGAGAGCCTCAACATGTTTTGGCGCACGATGTGTCTTCGCAAAGCGTAACAACATCTGGAAGCTCTGGATCCTTAACGTTCACCCTCGGGTTCTGCCAAGAAGCCTTGAAGTCCTGCGCCAGCGACTCCAGCTCTTCCCCTTTGGCGAACTCGCCGACTTCTCTTGTATCCCAGGAAATGGTCGCGATGCCGGGATCTAAGACGAAAGTGCCTACTATCTTCAAAGCGATTAAAGCAAAGGTTTCTACCAGCAAGACGGAATCAGAAATAACGAAAAAGAAACAGATCCGCTCTAACTATTCCGTCATCATTAGTCCCGAACGTCCACCTACTCCAAAACCTGTAGCAGTTGTGGTCGATGAGCTGCTACAAATAGCAGCCAGCTCAATTAATCCAGGCCACCCGTCAAATCTCGTCACCGAGGAGCTGTATCGCTGGGTATTACAGCATCTGGTCCACCTTGTGTATGAAGTGAATCAGGCGCGATATCAGGATCGCATGAAGAGAAAGTCAAAGACGGGCATTAACCTGCTCGGCTGTGTCGAATCAGAACCCTCGTTTACAATTGCCACGATGGTCATCAAGCATTCTCGACTACATCGTCGAAGAGCGCTATGCAGAAGGAGTGACGAAGATTCACTCGCAACAAGCGCTCGTGCCCTACTGCCGCCCTTCATATGCCACCTTACTCGCACAAAAGGCGGTCCAGAAGCTTAGTCACTCCTCGTCACTAAGCACCGATGAGTGCACAGGCCCCAAGACCGTGCATGAGCTGCCAGGTCCCTCGGTAGACAAGACGCAGTACACGATGAAGTGGCTGAAAAATTGCCAGAATCAGTTGGAGAGTGCTGAGGCGCCCTCTTCGAGCAACGATGAAGACGATGGCGGCAAAAAGGATGCAAAGAAGAAGGATTCAGATGATTGAACAAAGGATAATGACGACGGCAAGGAAGAGTCCTCGAATCCTAGCAACGCAAGCCCAAGCCCGAACACGGCGAAAGTTGAGCTCGCCTTCCTCTACATGCGCCACCAAACACACCTCGGCAAAATCTCTCTTTTCGATTTTCTGGCCGCCCTCCCCAACTGCACCATTCGCTATTTCAGCAAATCAGAGGTTGTGGCAACGTTCCTCAAGCTCTCGATTCTCGAACGCAGTCGCCTAGGACTAGGACCTGTTGCTCGCGCCACGGGTGCCGACGCCGTGCAGGCTGATAAGTGTTTGATGCATATAGTCAAGATTGGTGCCATTAGTTTGGCCAAGTTCCTGGACATTTTGGAGATGGATGACCAGGATGGGGTGGGCGATGAGGAGGTGTTTAGGACATTTGTGGAGTGTGCGAGGGAGGATGCGGCGCTGAATGTGCAGTTGTTGTATTTGATGGGACGGATGGGTGTGGTTAGACAGGCAATGGGCAAGTAGCTAGAGCAAGATGTGGAAGCGAGGGTGGAGTTGATGAAATAACGCATCGAAGTGGCAATGGGTAGAGGCGGGTATTGGATGCGAAGAAGTGTCTTGGATGGCTATCAGTTCGACGGGTTGGTCAGGAGAAGATGCAATATGGAGAGAGCGTTCTGCATGGCTGAGCGCAGACAGTCGGCTTACATCGAGTTCGTCTTTATGTTTTCGTGCATTCGCAATAAGAATACTGCCGTCATCGGCATAAGCCTCATCACACCTTCTTATGCACCTTCTTCGCAATCTTGAATCTTGCGAACAAAACGAACAGTGCCGCCACAGTTGCCACTCCACCAGCATAGAAAATGGCAGGGCGATAAACCTCCATGCCCTGCTTGCCTCCATCTTGTGTGCCGCCGGCCGCCTCTAGCAGGTATCCAGCAATCGGAGAGCCCATCAAGTATCCACCAGTCCAACCTGTTGCTGCCATACTCATCGCGACTGCAGCTCGTCCCGGTCCGAACATGCCCGCCGCGACGGTAGGGAGAGTAGTGAAGAAACTGCCGTTCGCGACTCCGTTGATGGTAGCGAAGACAATAAGTGGCCCAAGGGTATTGGATACAGGCCAGATCGCGAGCATACTAATAGCGTTGAGGGTCATGGTTATGAGAAAGACGTTGACGGGTCCGATCTTGTCGCACAGTGGGCCAGCAACGAAGCGACCGACAGCGTTGCAAGCATTGAACGCAGCGACCAAGCCCGCACCGGTACTCGGATTAAGTCCTATGGATTCGGCAAACAGCGGGAGAAAGTAAGGTGGTACGAAGAGAGCGAAAGTACCGATGGCTCCAGCGAGGAAGACAGCCAAGAAAGGTAGGCTGCGAAACATATCGAGGTCCACGAACCGCACATTCTTAAGCGGCACGCGGTCCGTAAGCATCCACGCGGCAGGTAGACCAGTCCCGATCGTGAGAAGGCCCTGAATGCGAAAGGTCCAAGCGATACCCACGCGCCGATTCAACGCTTCGAGCGCAACAGCCATGACACACCCTCCAATGCCGCCACCGAGTTTGACAAGTCCATTCGCGAGCCCCAGACGTCCGGAGAAGTATTGCACAGGCAGTGCATTGCAGACCACATATACCATGGCAATTCCCACACCAACCAGCACCCCGCTGGTGCCGAACAGACCTGCGACGTCATCTGTGCAGAAGCTGCTCGCGATGAGGCTGATACCCATGAGAAAGACGCCAATGACGGAAGTCCATCGCGATCCGACCCATCGCATCAGGCGCGTCGCAAGGAGGCCGTATGCCACACCCCCCGCAAGACCGAGCGATCCGACGAAAGAGAGTGTCGATGGTAGCACAGTCGTGAGAGTAGATGACAGGAGCGCGGCCTGCAGCACACCCCAGCAGCCGATAACGCCATTGACCCAGAAAGTAATGAGCGAACAGCAGAACACGATGGTCCAACCATATCCACCATCCGGTACGGCAGTGACCGAATAAGCTGCGTCCTCGGGAGATTCATCTTGGTTCCTTGTGATGGTATTGCCGTTGCTGTCTACATTGTGGGAGGAATGTGCGAGCGAGTGGATTGGGGAAACCGGGTAGGTAGCGAGCTCAATTTGTTCTTCTGTCGTTGTGGAAGACATAGCGATAGATGCAATTTCGTACACTCGGGTCGTATTTATAAGCAGGTGGCTGGTCCGATGTGCTTGAGGCGAGATTGTGGACGCCTCCTATCAGGCGTCGTATCCTTGCCAGTAAGTTGGGCTAGAAAATCGAAGATAAGATAGTAGTATAGATTGAGAGTGAAGGGACAAGAGATGGCTTGTAATGAATTGTGGGTATGACGATGGCTCTTTAAGTCGGTGGAGTCGAGCCGAAAGCGGTTAGGCGCTGCGCCCTTTTGCAAGACCTAAGCAATGGCGTAGGTATTACGCAGATCCTGTAAAGACTAGACGCAGTAAACGCACATAAACACCAAACTTTCCCGTAGGGGAAGGGTTGTGCTTTGGAGTCGACATATCATCAGTACCGATGACAACTCAAATTTCTTCACTACCTGGCGTTGAGCGGCCTCCCATTCATTGCCAGATCCTGTTCGTAATCCCCCGCATCACTGTCAAACTGAACATCTGGAACATCGGGATCTCTGCCGTACTTTCCTTCTACAGTTCTCATGATCCACCATCCAGTCACAGGTTGCAGCGTGTCCCGCTTCCCACCCTGTTCGTACGCCCAACGCTCGTTTAGTTCGCTGAGATCGGAGATCTGCAGTACCTCCTTCTTCCATGCCTTGGAGCCAAATCGGCCAGAGTTTGCTTCCTCTTTGTGCGGTATATCTTCCTCAGAAGACGAGAGGTCAGCTGCTTCTTTGGGGAATGTAAACCTGGAGGATGGAATATGTCCGGGTCCGGGTGACTTATAGCACAGCAACTTCCGTGAAAGTCTCTTGAGTAAACCGGTCTTCTGAACGGCCAGAGCCCCAGCGTCCATATTCACTTCCGCCTTCAGTTTATTCGCTCTGCGTGTTTGTGAGAACACCGCTTCACTGTCCAGTATTGTCCAGCCGACGGATCCAGCAACAGCCTTCGCCATGAATTTTCCCGAGCATAACTTCATATGTATCGGCACATGCGCAAACCCAGATGGCACATTCTGCATCTCCAGTCTTCCCATACGCCTCTCCTCAAGCCAATAGTCTCTTCCCTCTTTCTTAATTCCTGCCTGCCAGCCACGCAAATCCCACCGGTCGGAGTTGCATTTTCCTTCTGTATCCCAGAAACAAAAGGCTATTATCCACCCTGTGATCATTTGACCGTTTCCATAGTCTTCCCGATACGAATGCACAGATCTTTGCCAGAAACGAACCACAGCGGGAGAATCAGGCGCATCAAAGGTCTCGACGAAATACGAGAGAATCGATTGCAGGACTGAGTGCCAAATCTGCAGCTCGGGATGCGCAGAGCTAAAGGTGCCGAAATAGTCGATTCTCTCGAGGATATCCTCCCAATCCTTCTTCTCGCCAAGAAGAGTGACGGACGGGATGCCACACGTCTCCTCCAGCATGTAGACGAAGTACTTTTGCATCACGCCCATCATGATGACGGCCGCAGTAAGTCGGTCGGTATCTGTCGTCGTGCTCCAGCTTGGCATGATCCAGTCCTTTAATTGTGGATCCTTCACATTCCTTGCTATCATCTCGCTCATATCCTTGAGGAAGACTGGCAGGTCAATGACATCCTGGTAAATCTGTAGTTTTTTCTTCCCGCCATGTTTCACAAACACATGTCTCAGCGTTTCAGCATGCTTATTGACGTAGAAGCTGAACTGCGTAAGGATGGCGAACCAAATGTCTTCGGGGCGCAGCACGAGATGATTATGCTGAAGATACGCGTCGAGAAGCGTACTCACGAAGCCATTGGAGCTCGGGCTGTCGAAGTTGTCATTAACGGTCGTGGGGCGAATTTGGGAAGTCGGCGGCTCGAAAGAGCAGTCTAGGATTTGGTTGCCTTCTTTCCAAAGGAGCGGGTTGGTCCGCTTGAGGAGCGTGGTGGCGTCGCACGGCTTTAGGGTTGGGGCGGGCTTAATCTCCACGGGCGCTGCACGGGTAGTCACAGGCATCCTGATCGATGGTAGGTACACGAAATAATGACGCGAGGTTGGTGAGTAGGCGGCGTTGCTGAATTGCAGCGAAGTTGTGAGGCGCAGAGCTTAGACTGTTGGCTGGCTGAAGGATTTTACCCCGCAGCCAGCTTGAAACCCGCAGTGGCCTGTTTGTTATTGTGCAGGCAGCGGCAGCGACAGCGACAGCATGTGCTCGAGCTGAAGCGTGGGCAGAGATGAATCCCACATCAACTTTTGCAGTCTGGCGCGGAGAGCGTGATGTGAGAAAGCTGTTTCTCTATGGTAGGGGCTAGCGTGCCGGACCGAAACAGGCAATCAGCGATACGCGGCATCGACTGGCACATTCCTGAAAGTTATCGGCTGCATTGGGCCGAAAGTGAGTATAAAAATCTTCAGCTAAAAGTATGCGGTAGCTATGTCAGGACTTCATTTGGAAAAGTATGTATATACATCCCAAACCCTAGGCGAGAGGACGAATTGTAATCATAGCAGCTGTACATACGGCGAGCAACAGCGACGAAGGCCTGCATGCAACGAGAACAACCAATTCATGCATTCACAAGGACGAAGCGCTCATGAAAATCACATGTTTCCCGGGCATCCGAAGTCCTCTACAAGCGACCGAGCTGCTTGAGGAGGAAATTGGTTCCCAGGTTCTGAGTGGCACTGTCGGTAGGATAGGACAGATGCTGAGCGTTGATGCCAGCCCCGTGAGTAGTATCGCACACGCCGTCGCCCTGTTCGACTAGTCAGTGTGTTTCTGTGAATAACGGCTTGAGGAGTCAGGCTTACAAATTGGCACACATCCAACGTCTTTCCCTGCCAATTCGATGGGATGCCCTGCGACAACGCCGCTGAAAGTCCATCCACATTCTTGGTCGTGGTGCCACCGCTGGGATCAACATTGCACGACAACCCACTCTTATGATCCGGGTTTCCGATCAGGAACACGCCTTTCACAGCGTCGAAGTTCGCACCCGTAAGCTTGGGCAGCGCGGCTGTGGTCGCGGCTGCGCCCTGGGAGTAGCCCTCCAAGATGATGCAGACCTTCGAGTCAGCTTTGACGAGGCCGGTGACCTTGTTGATGATATCCGCTGTACCTTGGGCGGAGTTTTGGGAGAAGTCGGCGGGGTAGACGGTATTGTAAATGCTGCCACCCGATAGCTTGGATTGTACGTTGCTATTCATGGTGCGAAAGCCTGCAGATGGACCTTGGACTTCGCCAGTGCCGCGAGTGTCTATGATTGTGCTAGAGAGGTCGTCAAAAGCTTGGCCATGGGATGCGGAATCAGTAGATATCTTACTATGAGGGGCACGAGCTTGAAGCCGCACGCTTGACGGCATCCCCGACTGGAGCAGCCTGTGCCTGGAGCATCAGGATGGGGAGAGTTGAGGCAAGAGTGGAGAAATGCATTGTAGCAAGATGATGTTGGGCACGAATGAATTATTTCGATCAAATGACTGTAAGCCTGCAAGGAGTCTCCAGAAGGTTTGGAGATCAGATTACCCGATAATGGGAGTGAGCAACACAGACTGAAATCAGCTTCATATTATACTTGCCTATTTTTTCCACGCCTCGTACTCGAAATCGAGGCATCCATGATAGTGACGTCGTTCCTTATTTCCCACTTCAACAAAGTGTTGCACTAGTCGACGCCGAAAGGCGCATCTGAAATGAGGCCAAAACTTCTATGTCTCGAACAGATCGAACCACTGGGAGGACGTCTCTGGCTCAGTCCAAAAATTGAAACGGCTGGGAAGTGCCCTGGTAGTCTACCCGTCTCCCCACATTCTGGAAGATGGCGGTTACAGTTGATTTCTGACGTTTTCCCATCTTCCAGTAGCGATGCCCTTTTGTGTGCTTTTCGCGTGAATAGGCTTAGGCATCTTTGTCGATGGGGCAAATGGATAACGATGTCGGCAGAATTTCATTCAAGGGATACGCGGTGAAATTCGAGCAGGGTAAGAGCTGGGCTCGGCGGTGGTGGATGAGTCCTGCAGGGCGATCGATATGGCAATGGCGGCGGATCGAAATTGCAGAGGGTGTCGCTCGGAAAGTGAAATGATCTTGGCGTCCGTGGTGATGTCCACATGGCCGGTTTGGTGGTGCTGAAACAAGCCAACGGCTGTGTGATCAATCGGCGACGCATGGACCGTCGACAAGCTTTTCGTGGGCTGGACAGGGCAATCTATGCCGAGGATCTCGGTTGCTGAATCTGCAATGTGGGAAATTGCCTGGCAAGCATGACCATCGAAACGGCTTTGAATGCACTCAGGGCTGCTTAAGACTGAACTTTGTCTCGTGAATCCATCTACTCAACTTTCCCATTTCTGCGAGACCGCGCCTTTCTCGACTGGTAATTTGCACCAACAGGGAAGCCGTACATCTGGGACACCTGCGCCATGAGTCACGGCAGTGTCCTCGCCAGCCTGGTCTCCGCAAAGACGTGCCGCATACCAGGACTGCGGAGGCGCAAGGGGTCTGCAACAATAAGGTCTACTGGGCGACGTCATTTGGCTCGAGGGAGGCATTCACTCTTAGCGCGACGGCTAGCCCGAACGGGTTAATCCATCAACGCTTTCCCAAGCGTTGCCATCCAAGTCCACCACCACCACCACGAACCAATTGGGGAAAATTGTTGTGTGCTTCCCCGCTAGGTCCGAACTTCGTTTTTGATACCGAGATGCGACTCTACCTCCAAGGCGAAACAGTCTAGGGTGCCCCAGGTGAAACGATGCGAAATTCGAAAATGATCGAAAGTTTACCAGGATGACTAAAGGACCTGCCCTTTATTCAATCGCATGCGGACCTAGGCTATGTGGGAATCCGCTTTGCCCTCGTAATATCATCCACTGGTACCACGAGACACCACCTCCGGGTTGGAATCAAAATAACAGTCCCTCGTGCTGGTAGTGGTCACGATCTCATGGTTATCTTCAGCATGGTATCCCTACAAATACTTTTAGCTTCGAGTATCAAGGTCATTTACAACTCAACCTACCTTACTACTGGCAGACAGATGAAAATGGAAATTTGTTTTGTTACGAGCAACCCGATTTGGCTGCTATGAACCAGCAACTGGAAGACAAGAGCAAAGAACGACTCAAGAGCTTGGAGGTTCAAGCGAAGATTACCCAAGGACAATGAGCTCAGCATTTCTCCCTCAGTTCCCAAACGCTGATGAATTCTTGAAGGGTGGAAGGATCTCAAGCACCTTCGGGGTGTTGTGAAGTGAGATTGTTTCGTATGGCCTCTTACTTCTCCTCTTGGATTGTTCTAGTACATTCTTTCAGACTCAGACAATCATTCCGTGGCTTTCTCTTCTCTGTGATGCGTTTGTTTATAACTGTACGACTACAAACAATTTACTTCCTTTCATTATGGTTGCCTCACGGGCAAACATTCTCCAATGCTCCACTAGATTGTTGCCCAATTGAGTGTACCGTTTCTAGAGACCAGCCAGGTCTGTGTATCTCAAAGTAAGATTCTGGACGGATGGCATACACACTTGGTCGCTGCGACACATTGAACACACGATCCGGACTACCACGAGCGGTTGGAAGCCACATGCCCATACAGCTGGTGCATCGGAAGTGGGAAATCGATGTATTCTCACTTTGACCCAACCCATTCATGCCACAACGCATTCCTCGCACACCGACTAGCACAGCCGTATTAGGCCAAGTCTTAGTCGCCGGGCTGTGTAAGCCTCATATACTATTTCGGATCGGGACAAGCCCTTCACCGATCGAGAACAGACAGCTACACCAATCATATGGCATCACTTTACGTATCGCCCCGAGAAGTTGTATCACTGTGCGAGATGCGCTTCAGCCTTCTTTACCAAAGACCCGATTGAGAAAGTCTTGGCATGCAGGCTGCAGGTGCCGTTATTTGAGGGAGCTTGGTATTGGTGCTGTGCAGCTGGGGCCGGGCATCTGGGGGCCGAAATGGATTAGTGAGCATCTCGAGGTCAAAACTCCAATTCAGGAAATACCCTGGAAGTAGTGAGCTTTTCATAACAACGAGACGCGAACATCGATTCTTAAGCATCTCACTATGCTCATGGCATCTTAAACGTCCTTGACCCACCTCTAGCCCACCCTCGAAGCTCCAAACGTCTTCTCAACCACGCTCAAGGCTCTCTAGCTTTCACAGCAATCAATTCAATCCTTCAGACTCAGGTTTTGCCAGATCAATAATGATCTCCCGTGGAAATCACCAAGGTCGCGGTGCTACACCCCAACAGGTGTCTCGACAGCCACGACAAGCTGCTCAGATGGCCTACCAACCACAACCAGCCAGAGGTCGAGGACGTGGCACCCCGGTTGCTCAGCATCATAATGCTCAAGCCCAACGCCAGCAGCAAGCGGCTCAAATGCGGCAACAACAACAAAACGTTCAAGCGCAGCGACAGCAACAGGCCGCCCAAGCACAACGCCAGCAACAAATGCAACAAAAGCAATTATCCCAGCACCAGAAAGCCATCCAAGCGCAACAGCAAGCGCTTCGAAAGCAAGCAGGACAAGCCCAACAACGCGTCCAGGGCCATGCCACCGTCCAGCACCATGCGACCTCGCAGCAACACCACACGTCGTCTCATCGAACATACGTCCGAAGCACCGAAGAAGTCCGTATCATTCACGAACGCCAGATACAAGCCCGCCAAGAGTGGGAGCGCTCTCTCTACGAACGTCAGGCCTGGGAGCGGGAACAGTGGGAACGCGAACAAGCGAGAAGCGAATGGGAGCGACAACAATATGAACAAGAGCTTGCACAGCGTGCAGAATGGGAAAGGCAACAGTACGAGAAGGAAGCTGCAGAGCGAGCGGAATGGGAACAACAGGAGTGGGAGAGGCAGCAGGAAGAAGCGGAGCGAAAGAGACATGATGCAGCGAAGATCGCTGCTGGTGTTGCTGTTGGAGCCGGGGTTGTTGCTGGTGGTGCAGTGGCGGCGGGTTATGCGTATGGCGACGATGATGGGGATACATACCAGTATGATGAGGATGATAATGGGGCGGTCGAGATGCAGCCGTACAATGCTGGGGATGGGAACTTTCCGACTGGTTCGGAGCAGGGCGGTGGGAATGGAGATGACGGATGCGACTGCTGTGGTGATTCCTGTTGCGATGGAGGATGTTGTGGGGATGACTGCTGTGATAGTGGGTGCTGCGGTGATGGCTGCTGTACAGGATGTTGTGGGGATGATGACTCTGGATGGTGTTGTTGAGTCAGGTAGGTTGGTGTAATGATGCTATTATACCGTTTGTATCTTATTTGACACTGCTACTCTTGCTAAATTGTATTCGAGATTCCTTCAACACTGAATTCATGATACTTGTCTCCTCACCTAACCACATTATAATGGGTCATTAGTGGCCATATATCAAACATATCTACGCAACATCCTCTTGAATTTTCGTTGCCAGCTATCTAGTCATCTGCTTTGTTCAATGCCTTCTCTTCCCTTGTTTTTGTCTCTAGCTCATGCGTTCATTTGTTCCCTTCTAAGAATTATTTGAGTGACATCCGTCATCTTTTCAAGTATTTGACGAAGCAGTCGGGCTCTTTGTAGAAATTCTCGAGCAAATTCCGGAGGGCATCTGCAGAGTGGTAGATAGGATCGTGAGAAGATATCGAGGTAAAAACCTCTACGGGAACTTTGTCGCCGAGAGAGATGATGAGGGGTTTCCGCGTGAATACACTCTTGCGCTCATTTCAATGCCTTCTACGTTCTTGCGAATTTTTATCTATTCCGCGGGTCCGATTGTGAGGTTGAAGGATTGTAGGTGAGCGAGGGCATTGCGGGACCCCTCTGCGTTATTATTTGTGCCGTAACGTTTTAGGATATGAAAATCGGATAAGCAAGCGCTTTCATTCGTACTGCAGACCTCAGAAACCACGCAGTCTAGAGAAATACATTGCTTGGAGGAAGGAAGCAGCAGCTTTTGACGGAAATTTGTTGGAAGACACCCACCAGATGGCTTACGTCATCATCTTAGTAATCAGCTCTCCGAGCTCCCTCACACTCACAATCCATCGACATTTAACCTACAACCTCAACAAAATTTCCTCCAAGCCCTCTTGTGCAACTTTACATCCAACGGCAAAATATCATGTGGTGCAGCGGTCATCTTTTCGCATCGGAGTTAATGAAGATTCATCCATCCGGCGAAGGCGTATACATTGGCACGCCGAACAAGTTACTTCCTTCCGGCCCACTAGCCTCTTTCACCGCGACGTGCATTTTTGAAGCCACATCACTACAAAAATATCTTCTCCGAATGCGGTAAAGTTCATCAGTGTTCAATACCTCACCATACTTGCCGCAAGAGGGCATTCTCGTTCAGATGTGGTGTTTCCGTTGAAAGGCGCCCGGCGTACCTTCATCCTATCTAAATCATTGTAAAGGCACCTTCGGAGCGACACGACTCCACCAGCTGCAGCCCGCAGTCGAGGATGGCCTACATGTATGTCGTGCAGACCAGGTTCGGGGCACGCTTCAGCGTCAAGTCCTTCTCTTTCCGAACATCTTGCGTTATAACTGTGATGCCTCCGATCAGCAATTCAATGGTCTGACAGAGGAAGGTGCAGAGCTCCCCATCAAATCCCATCCACGTGAAGCTCTCCAATTCTCTACCAGTATCCTGGCTCGGGGAATTCTGACCCCGCTTATGCTAATCTACGATCAAACATCAGGAAAAAGTCATGCGACACGCCCTGTATCAAGAACCGAGCAGTGCTGCATGCGGCATAAACCGCACCCCAGCAACGCATATGCTTTTTTTTTTTTTGCCGCAAGTTTAGCATGTTAGATCGGAGTAAGGCCCGAAAAAGGATGTGGAGGGTGGAAGTTGAAGGGCGAGGAAAAGGAAGACTGAGGTGTACCTGAGATAAACACGCACGGTACTAAAACACCGCTTGATTTTCTATCATCGCAATTAATCATTGAGTAAATTTGAGAGTACAAGATCAGTCTTGAAGCCGTGAGCCACTATCGTATGCCTATGATGTTTCGTCTGACAGCTATCCGGGGAGTTTATCCCTCGCGGCTCGTCGGCTGTTGTGCTGAATCGTGTGACAGCCCTATGATGCGAACGCCCTATAGTGCACTTATTATGGGGCAATGTCTATATGCCAGTCTCTAGCGATCTTCTGTGCATACGACCATGTGGATGTTTAATGCGGCGGCTCGCGCGGCGATGAATTGCAGGGCGCAATGTAGCGTGGTGGGGTACGCACAGCACTCACGCCTCATGAGACCTGATCGATGTGGCCTGTATCGAGAAGATGTGCTCGCGTACTCCAGGAGCGAGATTTGAAGGCGGTTAAGATGAAGAGCAATCTGATCAGGGTTCCCATATCTACAAGCACTCGGCCAGCTCAATGATCAAATACAACAAATCCGAACAGGAAGGATATCTCTTGTAGTACAAGAGTGACAGCGCGCCAGTCGCCATCTTTTGTAAAACCCCAATCCGAAGGAAGTGACAAGTAGATATACAGCCGCCCATGGTACAGTTGTATGAACAAAACTCAGCCGAAGCCGCAAAGAATGGTAACCGGATTAGCCGATCGTCGGCTGCCGCGTAATGGTGAAGCCTGAGAGATTGGAACACGGGACAGCGAGTAGCCAGAAGATCCACCAGCAACCATCTTCTTATATATTACAAGCGTGCTCACGGGGAGCTGGCATTCCCACCCATCTCCGCATCCACGAACCTCGGCCACGTATTTGTGAAGACGAGATACTTGATACTCTCCCATGCGGCATCGAACACCTCTTCCGTAAATTCACTCGGGACAATACTCCTAACGCTCGCGTTACTTGCCGCACTGGTCGCGCTCTCGATACTCGCCGGTCGATCCAGTGTGCTCTCCCACGGGCACACGACGTTCTCTCTCGCGGTAGGTGATCTGGGATCCGTAGGCGACTGACTGCGCGGCATGTATGGATCGTACTCCATGCCCTCGAATTGACTTTGGAGCTTCTTGAAGATCTTGTACTCAATGTTGATAGGCGCCTCGGCCGTGAAGGGATTGACGAGGGTGAAAAAGATGAGGGTCGCTTCGTTGTGCATCTGGCGCCGTTGCGCGGTGGTGACGGTGCGGAGGGAGGACCATTTCTTTTTGAAATTGCGCACTTCGCGAAGAAAGACTGTATTTTCGGCGGTAAACTCCTTGGAGGCTGTCCAATCGATGAGCGCATCAATGTTGTGTTCGAGACAGTACTCGAGGGATTGCATGGACGCTTTGGCCTTCAATTCTCTGGCAGTAAGCTGAGGAGACTTCTCTGAGGCTGGGGTAGTAGTGCCAGAGGTTGTGAGGCGCTCGGTCGCGGAAGAGACGGATGTTCGGCGGGTTGGGGTCTTGGAAGCTTCGCGAAGAGGGATGAGGATGAGGACTTGCTGACAGACGACTAGGGATGGAATGAACCTGTAATGGTGGGTCAGTATGCTGTGAATTATTTACTGAGTCCATCGCAAACAGCAGGTCAGTTCGCCAGAGGGAGTAGTTTAGCTTACCATCCTGCAGGCGGCAAGTACTTATTGATACTCATCATAGCCGGAAGTTTGCCGTATGTGAACGCCATCCACAGAGGCGTACCCGGTAGGCTAAGGTAAGATTAGACCTGGACTATTATGCGGAGGAGGCTCTGCTTACCCAGCGATGACAGCGAGCCGAGTCTGCCACGCCCAAGAATGTACATCATTGACATGACGAATCTTCCAGAGAATCCAAGGTCCGACCATGGAGGTCCAAAAGAGCTGCACAAGGATGGAGGGTACCCTGGAATGTAATTAGTCAAAGGCCGACTTAAGCAGGCGCGGTACGTACCATTCTCCGCCCCGCCGACACTGCAATGCATTCACGACAGGACCGAAGAAGCCGTAGCCGGCGTGGAAGCGCATGGAGCCGAAGAAGAGAATCAGAGCGGGGACGAACTAGTGATGTCAGTCAACGGTGTCGAAAGGGTTGCTAGTGTGAAAGAGGTCGCATACCGAAATGACCAATCCAATCGCTGTCCCTGTGTACACCTTTGCGGCGGCGTCGAGGTCCTGCCATGCATTCCACAGCCCACGAGGAGTGAAGGAGAACCGCCTCTTACGCGCGCCTGCCAGAAAGTCCTTCTGCAATCGACGTTGGCTCTCGTAAGCCTTCAGTACTCTTGCATTGCAGCCTAACAACCTGTCAGCGAATTACCAATATCCCGAGGGTATAGTCATACCTTGAAAGAAAGCCATGCCAGTCGGTAGGAAGACAGACATGATCCAGAACTCAGCCGCACATGGGAATCGTCCGTTTAACGGGTATACCAGCAGCACGATGACCAAGTAGATGTGCAGCATCGACACTGCCCCCAAGACGACTTCAATCTTCCGTATCCGTACGCAAAACGCTGACCGGCGGCGGTAGAGAAGGTATAGCTCACCGGCCAGGACGAGTGTATATATTATCGTAGCGACGACGTACGCGATGCCGCTAGCATCGAAGTTGGGACTCCCTCCATCGAGGATTCGTGGTACCAGCAACGGCGCCATCCTGGGCGTGAAGCGAGACCAGCTCGAGATTATCGAACCTGAAGGCTGCGGACTTGAACGAACGAAGGCATCAACATCCAGGCCCGGTCAACTGATATGTAGGATTGAGGAAGATGAAGGCGCTATCGCTAGTGGGACGCGGAGACCACGATGGAGGTCAAGTTAGGAGCCTTGAGATAAGCAATCGCATAAAGGGCAGATGCTGGTCAGGCAGTGGGTTCGGCGTAAGAGATAGATGAGGTAGGACGACGATTTGTACACAGAAGAGGGATCAGGCAAGTACTAAAGGCACCGCCGGCAAGTATAGCTAGAAGACAGAGCGGGAAAGCAACAAGGTGTGCACTGTTCGAGCAATGCCCGGCAAACGACCCTCGAGGATGCACCATGCAGTGCAGTCAACCGTTCGCAAGCCCAACGGCACCTGGTAGGTGGGAAGAACGAGTGACGGTGCGTGGGATGAGGAGAAGCGTTACAGAAACCGCCACAGGGACATTGGCCGGTTCGATCCCCATCATAATAGCGGATGGCCCTATTTTTGTTTGCTAGAGGAAGGTTATGTTCGCGTAAGGGCCGTGACGAATGCGCGCTGTGCAGTTGTGCAGTAAGGAAAGCCGTTGGTGGTGGAAAGATGCTTTGAGAACATGGACCAGGTCGAGAGTAAAGTAGTGCTCTCGGACCAGGTAGTGGCTGGTGCGGCTCCCGGCTGATGTGCGTGAGACTCGTTCCGTCTCAGACGAACGCTTTCGGCAACGCAACGGAACTCCAACACTCCCGCATCGCAGGAAATGCACACCGATCGGATGTGAAAAGTACTCAATGGGTCAGTTTAATGAGTGAATCCTACCAAGAGGCCCGGTGTCTCTCAGCGAGAGGCCTCTTGCTCTTCAGTTCATTCAGAGATTCACATTGTTGAGTACGACCTCCAGACGGAGGCGTCCTCATTGCGACCCGGGCTGCTGGGTATCCCCAGGTTCTTCTCGTCTCAGCAAACCGGAGATTCTCCCGCTCGCTTAATTTGCTCTGATAGGCCACCTAATGCAGGTCCTATGCCCTTGATAATTAGCGCCAAGCTGTCGGATTTATGTCAAAAGTCTCTCAGGTTTCACCTCTCGCTTTCTAGAAGAGTTTTGCGCCAGTCACATTGGGCCACGAAGCTGCCGACTTGTCTCATTCAACCAGGTTCATGCGTTGCGCTGCCGCCCTGTTTTGAAGCCTTCTGCTTTTCTGGGGAACGGACGATGGCGTTCCTGCCCATGCCTGGAAAAGATGGCTCGAAACCAGATCGAAAGAGCCTCTCACGAGGCCGATGTGATGAGACGGTGCACCCGATGTGACGTCCTCGCAAACGGATAAGTGTTTTGCGTTTTGTATCACAAGGAAATGAAGGCTAGAGACTTCTGAATACGAGGCTGTAGCCTTGCCGCGTGTTGTGCACCCTGTGTACAGCCACCGCCGACGACCAAGTTCACCTCCCCATCACCGCATCCATCCGTCTATATCCATTCTCTGTCTAAGCTCGAAGGAAGTGGACAATTTTCCAAAGAGCCCACCAGAAGAGTCCGAGAAAAATGCTGTGGATCACGAGGAGCGGGAACTTCTCGCCCTCCTCTTTCTTACCTAACAAGAGCGGTATTTTGTCCAGGGTGGCTTCCGATACAAGATCATCCGCGCCAGCATCAATTCGTGCGATAGGCGTAGTTCCGTAGGTTTTCATGCTGGTTGCCGGTTGGCTGAGGAGTACACTCTCTGGATTCGATTCGGCGGTCACTGTCCTACATGCACTCTTTGTTGTTGATGGCCCAGCTTTGGCTATGTCGGCTTTGGTCCGCATCTCCCCGCTGGCCAAATTCGATGGGCCATTGGTTGAAGGTCCAGCTGTGCCGATAGGCGGCATACCCCTCGAGCATTGCGGCCCAGAATCTGTGTCGGCGGGTGATCTTCTGCTAGGCATATTCTCTCGGTCACCATCATCAATCTGATCCACCTCTTCGTGGTGCCGGGGAACCTCCTCGTCCCCGACGGCGTCGTGCGATCTAACATTGGCAGAAGTCTTCCTCCAGAACAGGCCAAACGCCCAGTTCGTATCGCGGCTCAGGATCCAAGCGAGTGGCCAGATCGTGAGAAGCCATATAAAAGACCATATGTGGATGTTCGAGTGATCCACACTATTATACTTGAACATCCCTCCCACTCTGCCTCCAGCCTCGTCCGGCATCTTGTCTCGGTAGTCGTCACCAAGCTCACTGCCTTCACCACTGGCGATACTCCATGCATCCAATTGAGCTCGTGCCAACGATGTTCGGAAGATCAAGTCTGCCTCTTTCTCCCAATGAGCACTTTCGATGTATAGTGATCGGAACTGGCCGATCATCTGTTCAGCAAGAAGCGCACGTCCGAGCCTATATTTGATCGAATCGTATGTGTTCGAATACCTTAGTGCGTACTTCATGAACCAATATGCTGGGTCAGCTGCAGTACTCTTTGGTAAGTTTGCGTTGTTGTGGTTAGGTGCCCAACAGTGGTCTCCGCCTGGAGTGCATAATTGTGTTTCGTCGATACAGGCAAGGCCGCGCGCTTTTGCATCATCGTTGTACCAGTATGATGCGTTCGGGTTGCTGGGGTCTTCGATCGGTCGGTTTGCGGGGAAGACTGGGTCGTTGCTTTCTTTTGCGTAGAGGATATGAGCCGGTGTTATGAAAAGGATGGTCAGAGTCTTGCTTCGGCGCTCGTTGTCGGTCTCGACGAGACCGGGAGCGTCTAGGTTGGAAATCGGCTGAAACGAGTCGCATTGCCGGCGCAATAGAGATGTAGCGTACGGGCTGTCTCTGGTCAGTACCCTGCTTGGCATCTTGTTCATGAAATATGCAACTTACTCGACACCATATGCTGGGAGGAGCCATTGAAATGGATAACCCTCAGTGAGCATAGTGAAATCCGAGATGAGCTCTTTCTTGACCTTGTCGCCCGAACAGTCTGTGCGATACTGCTCTCCATACCAGTATATGTACCCGTGCTCCGTAGGGCTATCTTCGAACCGCTGAACATGCGGTTCATTCATGTTGAGAGGAGTACAAGTTGTTTTCCTCCGAAACCGGTGCGTCGGATTGCTATTGATCCCAAGGCTGCTGGCGTCTATCAAGCCGGTATCGAAGGTGATCGCCGCTAGGGCTGGATCGTTGCCGTCGTAGCACATGTCTGAGTCTTTGAATGGGCAGCCCGTATGTGTGCGGGTATACTTGATGTCAGAATGGTAGAAGAACCCACATGATGTTGCCTTCGCGGAACTTCCTTCCATATAGCAAGTTTGTGCATATTCGGCAGCGCGTCGCTCTCGTTTAGACATGTAGATATCCGCTTTGGAACGATCATGGTCGTTTGCGGCGGGGTTGTCGTATTCGAATAGGCCGGGTGTATCTGCATTGAGCAATGCGACGTGACCGTACACTATCAACGATG
Organism: Pseudomonodictys pantanalensis; assembly: GCA_019022785.1. NCBI lineage: Eukaryota > Fungi > Ascomycota > Dothideomycetes > Pleosporales > Parabambusicolaceae > Pseudomonodictys > Pseudomonodictys pantanalensis. The sequence goes on from JAFHBV010000012.1 coordinate 115,044, forward strand.
GAAGAAAAGCTCCGGCACATAAACATACCACGAAGGTGGCAAAGAAGCAAAGCAATAGTAAGGTCCCAAGAACGTATTATCGCGGCTCCATGCGCCCATCTTTTCTTATCAGAGCTTTTGTAAACTGCTTGACAAGGCTCCGACCGCCTCTTGCGCTCCTCACCATCTTCTGCATGCTAAGTGGCCGGCTGACATCGGCTTCGTCGAGACTGCTTGACGCGTGCGATTGATATGGGAACAGATATTGATAGCTGATTAAGACGGTCCGTTGAACGATTCTAAAGACGTATACGGCGCTAAGTGCGATGCTAGCTCCGACAGCGGTTTTGAAACAGGTTGTGGCAAAATCGCTCGCCAAGAGCATTCGACCTAACACTTAGTCAGCAGATATTATGCTACAAGGTCAGCCTAAGATAGCAGTCCAAAGCAAGATTTGCGACATTATCGGCATGTTTCCGATACTTGGTGTCTTTTGAAGTTGGTACGGCGCTTGTGTCGTGAACTTGTTGGGATGGCTGGCCGAAGGTATGCGGTTACTCACGGTGGTGATTGCTATGATCAGTCCATAGACCGGTACATGGTGTGTCGGAAAGTGGCATGATTGCTTTCTCCAAGTGTTGGCAACTCCAGTGTCAAGCGGACTATGACTGTGCCACAGATCAGTTATGGGATACTTGGGAAGAGGACTGCGAGATCCAGTACGGAGCGGCAACAGGAAGAGACTGGACGGAGAGGCGTGAAAGTTGCGCCTCGTGATCACCCTAGGCCTTACATGGGCTGACGAGATCTGAGAAAGGGAGATTTGATACTAACCTGGCTTTTCCCTTCCCTACGGCATGCAATCAAGCTTCCAAAATTGACCTCGCCGAAAGTTTTGTCAAATGATAAATATTAGCAACGGTAAACTCGCAATTGGATTCTGATGAAGTACTTACTAGTGGACATGAAATGCTCTATCTAACTCATGGAGTGTGTTTCTTGCTATAGAACTTGGCCTGAGATGTCGAAGACAGGGCTGGAGTAAGGTATCCGGCAGTGCTGAAAAGGTCGGTCAACGCTACGATTGCACCAGTCTAATGTATGTGTTTTGATTCGCTCCAAGTTCAGTCCTTATCTGTTAGCCGTGTCATAGCAACTGAATCCGTCCAGCCAATCTCATAGTGCATTGGGCTTTCCAGAGGTGGCGATAGACGAGGCTGACACGTCCTTCAATGCTGACAGTTATCGCCCGCATGAGAACCGCACCCAACAGGGAACAGACGAATCGGAGGCGCGCATTTGCCGGAGCGCGCATTCTGAGCGGGGTAAATGCGCCCAATGCTGCTTGACCGGTGATGGTTGCTTTGGTCAGAACCCTGTAGCAGGTGGTCGATGACATCTGAGTGGTGGCGCAGCGAGGCATGGCTGCCTTCACCGCACCGATCGCTCGATGCAACTAAAACCCACTCCCGGGTGTGCGCGACCGTTGGGACGCAGAATCTTTGCGTTACCTGCGAATCTGTTTGCCTCACATTTTCTCACTCTTCGGTTGGTTTCATGTAACTCCGAGCTCTTGCTTCACTTCGTGAAGATGGGCTTCACGGGATGGGAGTGGGACGCCGGCCGCCGAGACTATTACTACTTCGACCCCGATCGAAACGCCTTCATATATCATGGAGTGATCCCATTCCACAGAGGCAATGCGATATTTTCGCAAGGTGCAAGTCCTGTCCGAGTGTATGTCAGGAACCATCCCTAAGGAGGACTTTATATATCTGACTCCGATTTCAAAGCAAGACCATACTCCAATCATCTGAACCCACGTTTCCATCATCGTTTAGGTCAGCATCCCACGATTTGGTCGCGACCACGTATCAACATAGTCCATCCAATCTCTCATCAGCCCAGTCCACAACCAGCGTTGCACCTGACGCTCAAGAACCTGAGGTTGACGAACCCATTTGCTATGGGTCCAGAAGGATTGAACATGGCATTGTCAGCCAATATCATGTTGAGGCGTTGTGCACCAGGCATGGAGGCGCCTTGACGGTTGGGCTTTCTCCTGTACCTGCGGATAATATTATAAAGGAAACTGTAGCTCACGGTATGTATTCAATCTGTGTCTGACACCTATGAGTATTTATCCAAAAATAGAGTTCCGCGGTCGTGATCCAAGCTTCTTCGGCGAAGGCGTGGTATTCTGTTTGATATGGCGTCTCGGTGCAGGAGATAACGAGGGGATTGAACGCATCAAGCTAGCGGGCACATATGTTCCTGTTAGGAGATTTGTTGTCCTGAGACAAGAATCAGGCTGGTGCATCTGCGCGTAAGCACTAGCCATGTTGCACCACTGTTTTTGTTGCGCAGTACTGATTCCACGGCCAGTCCTTTCCGGGTCTCTCGAGAGATGGGAGTGCTTGAGAGCCAAAAAGATAACGAGACGATCCTATACCGTGGTACAGTACTACCAGAGCATTTGACACGCCAAATCCAGCAATATGTGTCGCAATTGCCAGGAAGCGTTCCAGTTAATCTTAAGATCTCAGCACCTCATCAATGGGAAATAAAGGGCCCAACGAACAGAATCGACCTCTCGAGATGCTATACGATGGGAAACAACGTCAGGGCCATGTGGTTTGGACAAATGGACTATGTCGACCATGAGAAACTGCTTTCTCTGTACAACGCTTGCCCATTTGCTGAGTATAGTTCTGGTTCTCTAGGTCCTTCTGACGGATATTCGACACCGGCCATAGGTATGCCTGCTGCAGTCAGCCAGTTTCCAACAGTAGGTGCATCAATGGCGACAAGCCATAGCTTGGGGATTATACCGCAAGGAGACGCACAGCCAAGCGGCGACTCATGCGAAGTGATCCAACCGTTCAAGTGAGTACAATCTCCTGATAGCTTCTTGGTAACATGCCCCGACTTCTACAACAGATACAGTCCTTTGGGTAGCGACGGCGATCAGCAACGAGGCGACCGGGATGATAGAAACCGCCACGGCAATAACCATTGGCATGAGAAGCACGGGACAAGGCCCCAATATGGCCGAGACCATAACATCACCGGTGGACGGGAGACGCAGCCAACAGCGTCTTTTGCGCAGAGGAGCCTGCATGCCGTTCTTGGAGATCCGATGCGGCCCATGTTTGGTTCATGCCTCCCTGGAATGGTCAGTTCGGTTTGATGTTGCTTGGCAATCGGAGTTTGGTCGGTCGTGAATGCTCTCTTACCTGGACAGGACGCATGCGTTTTATTCCCAACTTTTGACTTCGTTGTGGTGAAGGGAATACAGTTGTTTGTTCTTTCTTAGGGTATCCGGATCCTGGAGCCCCCCTTTCTTTTCGGTGAGCTATGAGAGCTTGGCATTCGACCTCCTGGTGCGGATGAACTGTACCTCCGCGTTGCTTTCTAACATGATGTGAAATATGTTCAGACAAAAGAGCGTCCTATCTATCCAAGCGTGCTGCAAGATATTATGCTCCAATTCGTAGAACTGAGTCGCAATCGAAAGTCATGAGGGTAACCACGCACCTGCAAGCCCCGTTTCTCGACACGATTGACAATTGGGATGCGGTACGCACCTTGCAGTGATCAAAAACATGTCGTCGGTACCATCGACGAAAGCGTAGGAAAACCACAGCCCGCACTGTCATGTAGGCTGCCGGTCCACGAGAGTATGGAACTGCGCCTAGCGATGAGGCTCGAAACTGGCGTCAAGCGCTTACATAATACATGCGAAACAACAATCCTGGGCTCACCGTCACGGCAGGCATCGCGTCGGCCATCAACAAAGCCCACGACATCCATCGACTCCATCGCCAAAAGCATGCGAAGGCCCCCGAGACCGCTGTGGATCACCTGATCTGCCTTTTCCGCCCGTCTTCTCTCCTCGCGCCGGCCTCGACGTCGACTCAAGCGCCTCGACGCCGTTTTCGAGCGGCCGTAGCCGCCCCTCCACCTCTGCATCTAGGTACCGCCGCTCACTAACAAGGCGCGAGCGGCCTCACCGCCCACACCGCCCACACCTTCCCCAGCGCGCCGTTTGCGCGACTGTTCCTGCCTTCATTTGCACACCCTCTCCGCCATGTCGGCCGCTACCATGGCAGCCCGCCCCGCGCAGGCCCTGCGCCAGCGCCGCGAGTCTCAGCGTCCCACGGTTGCTCGCTCGTCCACCAACCGGCCAAACAACATGGACAGCGGCGCGCCTTCCAAGGAGGAGATGCGGCGCTATGTGGCCCGACAGCAGGACATCCTCGCCAAGTTCAAGGGCGTGGTGCCGTCTCTGCGCGTCCACCTCCAGCAGCACCACTTCCGCCTCAACGACTCGCAAGAGCTGTTGCCCTATGCCTCGCCCATGAGCGAGCTGCTCAAGCACCTGAAATGGCGCACCGTCCCGCACAACATGATCGACGAGCTCTACGCCATGGGCGTCCCCTTCTACGACGACTGCCTCATCATCCAGGTCAACGACCTCCGCACCGGCGCCATGAAGCCCAAGGAGGACGCCAACAGCTCCGCCGACGGCAAGGGCTCGACGCCCTTCTCGGTGCACAACTACAACAACTTCATCACGCCGTCGCCCTACGCGCCCTTCCCCTTGAGCAAGCCGGCTGCGAAGCCGGGCCCGGCTGACGGACAGAACAAGGAGCCCGTTAAGGCGGAGGAAAAGGACGTGGACAAGGAGAACATGCCGGCGCCCGGCCAGCCGAGCTCCCAGAAACAGCCCGTCCAAGCAAAAGTCTATACCGTGGTCCTCTTCCCCACCGAACAGTCCCGCCTGGCCGACCTCCAGCTGCTTGCTACCACGCCTGTCCCCGATGTGGCCGCATACCGGAGGAATCAAGCAGCCGGACGCGCCGCGGGCAATCCTCCCACCCCGCTGACCGCCGTACCACCTACCCCTACACTCCCTACCGGCCGAAGCCCGAAGCGGCAGAAGATGATGGTGGACGAGAACAATATATACGAGTTCCAATCCGCGGTCCTGAACGCAACCTGCCCCAAGTTGTATCTCGAGCCAACCAAGAGCCTCGAAGAGTCGGTCGCTCTGATCGAGGCCATGACGCATCCCAATAACCAGAATCCAGCGCCTCTCCGCAAAGCGCGCAAGAGAACTACAGCGGAATTGGCGGCCGACGAGGCCGAGGCCGCTGACGAGGAGCGCTTTATGCTCGCGGGCGATGAGGGCCAGACTAGCAAGCTGGCTACCGCCGCTGGTGGGGATGATGCTCAGCAAGCGGCTCGCGCGGGTGCCAACCAGCAGACGTTCGCTCGCATGAAGGTCCTCACCGCCATAAAGGCGAGCCATGAAGAGGAGGATCGTAGGAAGAAGGAAGAAGAGGCTCGCCAGGCCCAGGCGAAGAGACTAGCCACCGAGGCCGAAGCCCAGAAGAGACGCGATATGGAGGCCAGTCGCCAGGCGGAGCAGCAGAATCAAGCTTTGCTGCAGCAACGAGAGGTCATGCGGCAACAACAAGTTCAGCAGGCAGCGCTGCAGCAGAACCAAACCCTCCAGGCCGCGTCGCAAGCGCAACAGATGGCCAACGCCGTCTCCCAGCAGGTCACACAGACACCCTTATCTGCAACCCAGCCTCAGTTCTCGTCCCCCGTTGTTCGACAGCATACCCCCATGGCAGTTCCTTCCCCTCTGGTCACGGCGCATACCACTCATCCGATGGGCGGCACTCCCATGGTCGCCACCTCGTCCAACCATGCAGCTGGCAGCCCAGCTCGACCTCCGTCGGCCGTGTCGCACCACGCGAATCCCATGATCCGCAGCGCAAGCCAACAGCAGTCGATAAGCCGGACGGGCACCCCGCAGGTGATGACCGGCACACCCGTCATGAACAATGCCATGCCTAGCCGCAATCTCAACTCGACGCCCACGCCGAATCGCATGGTTAACCAAGGCAGTCCTTCCTTGCCCATTGGGAGCACGCCAATCATGATGTCAACACCACAGCCCAGCGGCGTGGGCATGACTCCGGAGCAAATGCAGCAGTTCTCGAACAACCAGATGGCCCAACGCAGAGTCATGGGCAATAACAACCCGCAAGCCATGCAGAGTCTTGCTATACAGCGCGCCAACATGCACATCAATGCCAACGGTATTCCGCCTGGCCAAAATCCCCAGCAATACAGACAGCAGCTTGCGCAGAGATTTTATGCCAACCTTGCGCAACAGCAGCAGCAGCAACAAAACCAACAGACCCAGCAGGCAGCCGTCCAAGCAGCGAACAACATGTCCCCTCAAGGCGTCGCCCACAACAACATGCAAAACACCGCCGGCCTCAACCTAGCCAACATGAGCCTGCAACAACTCCGGGCCAATTACGTACAGCGCAAGCAGCACTACATCAACCAATTCGGCCCGCAGAATGTTCCACCTCAAGCCGTCCAACAACTCCGCTCCTTCGAGATGGCCATCCACCAACGCGAGCAACAGCAACAGCAAATGCAAGCGCAGAACTCGGGGCAAATGCACATGGGCCAGAACATGGGCGGCCAAATGAACGGTATGTCCAACGTCAATGTGCAAAACATGAACGTGTCGCCCCAAAACCCCGTCCAAATGCAGCAATACCAGCAAATGCTGCAGCGCCAGCGCGCCGAGCAACAGCGCCAACAGCAAATGATGGCGATGCGCCAGCAAATGGCCCAGCAGCAGCAGCAGCAAAACCCCAACATGATGAACATGCAGGCGATGCAGGGCATGCAGGGCATGCAGGGCATGAACATGCAAGCGATGCAGAACATGCAGAACATGCAGGGCATGGGTGGTATGGGAGGCATGAACATGGGCCAGATGAACGGCATGCAGGGTGGGGGGATGGGCCAGATGACGCCGCAGCAGATGCAGCAGTTTATGATGTTGCAGCGCCAGAGACAGCAGCAGGCGCAGATGCAGGGGCAGGGGGGCGATGGTGGGTTCAATTTTAGTGGGGTTTAGGAGGCCTTTTTAGATGGGTGATTGGAGGTGGGGTAANAGAAGGGTGTTGGTATGAATGGGTGGTTTAGTGGGGTGCAATTTCTTGGGTTGCATTTTGGCGTTTTGGTTGAAGGCAGGGAAAATGGGACTGATATCTTTATTGGGGTGGGTGGGCATTGTCATGATATGGGTGGGATGGGATGGGTANTGGATGNATGGGATTCGGCTTGGGCCTTGTATTTTTGTCTCTTTTCTCTGCATCTGCGTAGCCATTGGTGGCTTCACACCGAAGACTTCTCTTGCAGACACCTTGTGCTATATCTATGCGAATGTACATCTCATGCCAGAAAAATTGCATTCTGTACTTGTGAAGCTATCACTCTTATGTTGTGTTCACTTAAAAGGCACCCTTGCAATAGAACATGAAGATGCATTGTGTGATTATCTCGCTACAACCACTACCTTTTTTCCCTTCCAAAAAGGAAGAGGAGCACCAGGCTCATGCCACCAATATCGATCCTTTTTCACAATGACATGCCAATCCTGTATGCTCAACAACTCCTGATCCTTATTATATGATTCCCGCAGCCTTTTCTCGTCATCAGCCTGCAGACTGTATCGCCTGCCAGCGCGTCGTCTGGCCTGACAAAATATGCCCATGGGACCTGTATAACGGAAAAAAAGTCGGTGGCGGCGGGCACGGTAGTACGCTAGCAGGTTGTCGTAATAGGACTCGAACTAGGAAGGGCCATACATGGACATGTTTTCGGAGTACTTGCGGGGGTGGGTGCCGCGGGGTGGAGAGGGCGAGCGGGCAAGAGGGTGCCAGGACACCTAGTTCTGCTTGGCGGCAGCGGCAAGGTCAGCAAGGGCATCGCGACGCTTGAATTTGGCGTCTTCAATGACCCCTAGTATACGTCAGCGTGGGTTTCGTCGGCCTTTCGTCGGCCTTTCGTCGGCCAGATCTTGAGAGACGGAAGGAAGGGAAGGGAAGGTGTGAGGTGGAGCAGAAAGGACGTACCGGCATCAGCGTCCGACGAGAAATTGCCCGTCCAGGTGACATACGTGTGACCCTCGTGCTTGCCCGAAGTGACAGGGTACGCGCGGATGGTGCTGACGACCGACGTGTAGCTCAGCGCGGGCTGGGCCGAGATGACGCTGTACGTGATGAAGTGGTCGATTGCCTGTACATGCACATTAGCCATCAAAGTCCTCCCATGCCACATCGATGCAGGTCCTCCATCTCTTGCTATCAATTCTCCTCCAAACAGGCGCAATGGCAAGGAGTACAAATATACATACGCTATGCTCCTCCTGCTTGACCTCCAGCGTAGTGCCGTCCTTGAAAGTCCACTTGACAATGTCCGTCTCCTCGGACGCACCCTTGACGACTTCGCTCTTCTCGAGCTGGCTCCAGAAGTCGGCGAAGGAGTGGAGCTTGATCAGGTGCCAGACGGAGCTGAAGGGCGCTTCGATGACGGCGGATTCGTTGACCGAGGTGGAAGTTGGGATGCTTGACATTTTGGTGGTTGGAGTGAGTGTTTTGGGTGTGAATTGGTTGTAATGGGTGGAGTTAGTTGGGCTGTTGTGAGAGCGAATTGGTGCTGTGGTTGTAGTCAATGGGGCATGTAATAGTGAAGAGTTTGGGTGAGGTGAGGTGAGGTCAACTTTGTGTGGTAGTAGTGGCGTCATAGTGGGATGGAAGGAGCTACCCCGCCTCCGCACTTGCGCTTGCTGTTTCGGGAAGTGACAGCCCAGGAACCTGAATTTGGGCTTTGAGCTACACCTAACACGACTTCATTCATCTTCCATGCTTAGACCGTGCATTTCTGAATAAATGGTTCGTCAAGTCAGTAGCTATTTTGGTAGATGCCCACGTTATGTACACTCTGGCACCTCCTGCCTGAACTGGCCCGCCAAGGAGAACCCTGCTCTCAGGAGAATCCTCGACGGTACACACCCTCCATAGAGATTGGGCCGTGACGATGCCGTCTCAGACCTTTGTGAACCGCCACTCCATCGCCTCTTCCACACCACGATCCGCAATGGCCAGCATCCCCTCCCTGATCCCCACAGGCTCCAGCCGCTCCCCGAACCACCCAAAAGTGCAGAGCAACACATAGGCACCCCCATCTTTCTGCCTGACAGCCATACGCTCCCATCGGTTAGGTATATTCGCATCGCAGACGAGGTTTTCCCAGATGTTGTGGCCAAGATACTTGCCAGAAGCCTTGTTCTTCAAGACGAGCCAGTTCTTGTAGTTGTGGCACTCCCAGTGGATTGAATCGTGATTGTTCGGAGAGGATAGCACGACGCGGCCATCCTGCAAGGCGAGGACCTGGTTGGAAGCGGTGCTGGTGAAGATGTAGGTCGAGCCGGGGGCGAGGACGTCGGATGCGACTTCTCGGCTTGTAGAGCGAGGCGAGTAAAGTTGAGCGTTGTCAACATGATTGCCGTCGTTTTCCGGGTCATAGAGAGTGCTGGGAGGGGGAGTGAAGCAGACGGTGGAATTGTCCGCTTCGGACATGACGGCGGGATCTTTGAAGCAGGGCCAGAATGTGGTATGGGCGAGGTAAAAGACGCAGATTGATTTCCGCTGATAAGTGTCTTGTGTTGTGGGGTGTGTGCTGATGCGATGTAACAGAAGTCAAAGCAGAGGACCGCTTTGGGTCACATTGACGCCGCAGCACTGCCACGGTGTAGCCGCCCGCCCACCACAAACCTCGTTAACCAACCAAAACTGAGCTTCTCTAAGCTTCAGAAACGGGAGAGCGAACTGAGGATGTAGCCCTCGGGCAAATATGTGCATTCATTCGTTCACTCCTATCGACTTGTCAGGTTTTTTTAGACCGCGGCCCTGGAACCACGGAAATCTCGCCGACTCTGCCCTCTCTTCAAGTCCTCAATGAGGAAACTGCGCACCTGCTGGATTCAGATTCAGACCCTCGTGAACCGCCACACCAACCCTTCACTAGCATCTTGGTTCACCTTCGCCAGCACCCCTTTCACGATACTCACAGGCCAGAGGCTCTTCCACCAGTGCGTCAACAGCAACACATACCCACCCCCCGGCATCTGTCGTACGTTGATAAACTCCCAATCATTCGGCCATCTGGCCTCACAGACCAGCTCCCCAGGCCCATTGTGCCCCAAATACCTCCCCGTCGCGTTATTCCTCAGCGCCAACCACCCTTGATGCTCTTCGCATTCCCAGTATATGGGCTCGCGGTAGTTAAGGTTGCCTGGAGGCGTCAGAGTGACTTGCCCACTCCGCACTGTGAGGGCTTTGTTGTCAGCGACCGAGGTAATGATGTATGTTGAACCAGGCCAGAGAATGTCGGAGGTGATTCGGGAATTGGAGCTATCGAAGTAGAGGATCAAAAAGGCCAAAAGAATAGGGAGGAGACCGATGAGGACCGCCCTGACGCGAATGCGGAGCGGAGGGCGCTGTTCTGTTGATGGTGCGCTCCGGGAATTCCGGGGTTGAGCAGCGGCTGCGTGGTCAAAATGTTCGCTGGCTTCGAAAATATCGCTTGGAGATGGTGTGAAGGTGGCCGAGCTGTCTGCGTCGGACAGGGACTGCGGTGCAACCCGTGGATGCTGATCGGTCATGGTGGGTGAATTCTTAAGTTTTTTGGGGAGGGTGACCTAGGAACAAACTGACTCAAGAGTGGAAGTATAGGTGGGCGAGCTCTGTATAGCTGTGCTGTTCATCGTAGAGGTCGTTGCCAGGTGTAAGTTGACGCCGCAGCACTGCCCCGCTCTCTGCAGCCTTGCGCCACAACTAATCCTCCACCTACCAATTCTACATTTGTGCGTCGCTCTGAAACAAGAAGAGAGGACCCGTACGAGAAGTTTTTAACAACGTTATGGTAATGTGTCATTTACACAGAATCAGTGTTCATTTTTGCTACTTCGTGACAGCTCACCCGCATGATTCCACCGAAAGGAAAATACCCTCACCAGCACGATCGAAACTTTCATCCACACTCCATTCTGTACATCGCTGTCTATCACATCGACTCAACCTTTCCCCATCCCGGAGCCGGCGAGACAGTGAGAGCTCTCAGACCTTCGTAAACCGCCATTCCAAACCCACGCTAGCAGCGCGATCAACTCTCACAAGCTTACGCCCCGCTTTCAGGCCTACAGGGCGAAGCCGCACAACCGCATCTCCTAAGCCCCAAGAGCTGCGCTTGTACTTCGTCATGAGCAGAACAAAAGTCCCGTTCTGCTTTTGCCGGACAATGAACCACTCACTCTCCGTAGTCTGGCTAGCCGAGCAAGTCAAGGCCCCCATGGCGTCGTACCCCAAGTACATGCCCGACACATTATTCCTCAAGACGAGCCATCCCTAGTCGTTTTGACAATGCCAGTGATTTGCTGTACCAAGTTTCTTGCTGCTCGCCAGCATAACCTGACCGTTTTGCAGTGTGAGCGTTCTGTTGTCGGCCACTGAGGTGAGAATGTAGGTAGCGCCAGGCCAAAGAACGTCGGAGGTTGGGCGTGGGGTAGATGATGAGCTAACGGTATGCTTGTCGCAGCGGTAGACTGTACTGGTCGGAGCTTCCTGGTAGACCGTGGTTGCTGGACCCTCTTGACGGATAGTAGATATCCAAGTTGTAGTCACAATTTGTTGGTGAGTCACCGTATGTTCGTTGTAGCGGTGGATCGTACTCGTGATAGCTGGCAGGTATGTGGTGGAGTTGTGAAAGATGGAGACTGTGTGAACAGCCGCTGAAGCACGTGGCTAAGATGTTGGCCAAGGAAGCGAGTAGGGCTAGGAATCCAGAGACGTAAAGGAGTGAAGGGATAATGTTTTTTGGTTGTTGATGGCTCTGGTGGAAGCCACCTACATCGTTGTGGTCGTCGCTGCCCGTGCTTGGAGGTGTAGCCGCGCCGCTGCTGGGAGGGGATGAATCAACCTCATCGAAGAGTCGCTCTATCTCCAAATGACGATGGTCCATGGCAACAAGTCGTGAATGGATGACAGATGCAAAGGACAGATTTAATAACACTGGGAGGATGGTGTTGGGCGATTGCGCAGCTTCTCCAGGCAGCACAGCATGTAAGCATGTATTCGGGTTAGCCAATCAGGGTGCTCGCGTGCGACAGCATTATTGGGCGGTCCTAAACACTAGGAAGCGGAGTCAACACCACCTTTACGACCGACATGATTGATGATCAGAACGTCTGGATATTGGACTCTCTATGGGTTCATATTATACCACTCCGAACGTGCCACTCTGGCAACGCGAGCGCTGGCTCCAATGCCACTCGCCTGTGAAACATAATGTCTCCAAGGGAACCCTGGCTATCTCGAATATTTAGACCTTGATGAACCGCCACTCCACCGCCTCATCTACCCCAACCTTCCAGAGCTTGCCGTACTTGAGCCCCAAGTATTTCATTCCAACAGGAGCAGGCACAAGGAGCACATACCCCCGTCCAGGCGTCTTTCTCACCTCCAGCCGCCCCGCATGCTCTTCACCACACCCGACACTGTTCTTCAACCCGAAACCTTCCATGAAACTCTGCCCGATGAACTTTCCCGTCTCATTGTTCCTTAACCCCAGCGAGCCTTGGTTGTCCACGCAATCCCAGTGTACCGTACGGAGATCATTTCGGAGCACGCATCGATCGCTTTGCAGGGCGAGCGTCTTGTTGTCGGCGATGGAAGTGATGATGTATGTTGAGTTGGGCTAGAGCACGTCGGAGCTGGGCTTGGGAGTGGGGACGTAGACTGTACTTGTGGGAGGCACCAGATAGACGTTGGAGGTATAAACCTCGGAAACGGCGTGCGTGGGGACTTGGACGTAGGAGGTGAAGCCGGCGGAGACCGCTCTAGTGTGGTGTGTACCGCCGAGAAGTGAGATAAGGATGCCGATCACTGGGAGGAAGAGGGCGAGGAAGGCCGCGATTTGGAGGAATGAGGGGAAATCATCTTGGATGTTGCGTTTCTCCTGCTCTAGCTCGGTCGGTTGAAGGACGGTCAAATCATCTTGCGAGTTATCGACGGCACTTTGAGGTGTGTACATGCCGTTGCTGCTACTGCTGCTGCTGCCAGCGATAAAAATAGAATCGTCGTCGAGAAGGCGAGGCAAATCCCAGTGGTTGTCGGCCATGATTGCAAAGTTGCACTTGCATGCCGGAGGAGAACGAAGGCTTATATACAAAAGGGTTGGGCTCTGCCTAGTAAACAAGCGACAATTCACTACATGGGGTTTAATGGTTTCGAGCACGTACCCGCAGGCAGCGAGATTCCCCACCTTCACTTAGTGCTTTCTATGGAGCTCCGCCGTATTGAAGATTCAATATACCACAAGAAACATGCTGTAAGCGACCCATTATGCCCAACCCTTTCAACGTTGTTCATCAGTCTTCAGCTAATTACATTTCTGGCCACCACGTACATCTCAGATACCGTTCGACTGGCGAGCAGTCCCATCGGTGTTGCCACTTGCTGCTTAGCATTCTGAAAGAATGCCTCTAAGGGACCGTCGAGAGTGTAAGCATTGCCGACAGCGTGTCGGTCACCCATGGTAGCGATGGGTGCGAACTGCTGCTGTCGCAGCAAGAGGGGAGGTAAAGTGACGAATGTAGAGAGAAATTCATGTAGAAGCCCCAGAGAGAAGGCGAAAGGATGAGACTGATATTCGGCTAAGGTGCAGCTTCCATTACTTTGTGTGAGGGCCTTCCTATCCTGTACCAAGACGACAGCAAACAGGTATTGCCAGACAATACTGCAACTAACCATAATATCCGATGATTCTCCAGCGAAGCCGAAAGCGAAACGCAGCTGAAGTGCCCGTCCGCGACTAGCTATGTGAGTGTAACACACCAGACCAATAAGCGTATGCATGGGCCACATTTCATACACTGAAAAGACATCGTGAGTAGAACGTGTCTACAGAGCACCGCTTTTGCGGAATCTTGCAATGATCGGTCAGTGATATACGTATCGGCCGCCAGTATTCTGAAATTCCCACCGCTCCGTCATGCCCTCCGCGCACCAGGAGGATCCCACCCCACCCATTATACCTTCACGAACCTCCACTTCATCCCCTTCTCAACACCATGCCCACATTTCGCCATGACCTTCCTTTCGCCTACTTGCTTCATGGACACAGGCCAAAGATGGCAGCAGTTATCCTTGTTCGTCATAAGCAGAGCATAGCTCCCGTCGGGTTGCTGCCTGACGCAGAAGCTCTCCCACCAGAGATGGTGGGGCGCCGTGCATATGAGCTTGCCGTGTTTGTCGTGGCCTAAATACTTTCCGGAAGCATAGTTCTTCAACCCAAGCCAGCCTTCCTTCTCTTCACAAATCCAGTGCACGGAGTCGCGATTGTTAGGCTCTGCGAGGATGACATCCCCATTGCGCAGAGCAAGCAGTTGGTTGCCCGTCTCCACGGAGATGATCAGGTAGGTGTTTCCAGGCCATAGGATGTCTGAGGTAGGTGTTTCGTCGATAACCTCTGTGGCCGGGGCGAGGTCTTCGAAGGGCCCGCCGACGGTGCTAGCGGGTGGCGTCACGGATGTTGAGATGGACAGAACATCAACGTCGGCGTCGGCGTCGGCTTGTGGCCATGGATTGGAGTGAAGGGAGGACATGCTTCTCAATTTCCGATGATTCGTGATGGATTTTAGATGGATAGTGAGAGGTTACAGTGTCGTGGGGAGTGGTGGAGTGAAGCTCTGCCTGGCGGCAGTGTTGTCTTGTCGCCGGCTGGTGGCTGAGGCTGTGCAAACGCCGATCAGAATGGCTGCACTACTGCAAAGTCACGATCCACAGATGAAAGTAAGCTTTCGCGATAGAATAACAGCCGCTCACAATCCTCTCACCCTCACTTTCATCGTTGAATCTAGCAATTTCCCCAGCCTCCGTCACCTGAGCGCGCGTTCACGCTAGTACCGATCGAGCGTAGCTCCGTCTCGGCGCTTGCGCCTTCCTCACATGAAATCTCTCGCCTTCACCTTTATCCACGACACCACCACACACCATCGACACCATCCGCAACGCCCCCCCGTTGACTGCCTATTTATCTCCCGTCGGCGTAGTTCAACGGTAGAACATTTTCTGGCGCGGTCAATGTACCGTGCCGGATCGCAAGATCCACGTTCGACTCGTGGCGCTGGCTTCACTCCGTTTTCGCATCCAGTGCGCAATGCGCTCAGTAAGTCCACTACCTTCCTTCTTCTCTCGCCCTTCCCTTTCTATGATGAAATCTAGTTATCCTTAGTCCGAGCTTCCCGGTCCGCCTCCCGAGAGTACCCGTCAGCTCCAAAGTTCAAGTTCTGCCCTGGATGGTGTTCAGCTGTCGATGACCATGGTGGTGCGCACAGCCTTCACGGGTGATGTTTGCTTCCTAGTCGGCTAGTGCTGCGAGTTCCTGGGCATCTTAGTGGAGCGAGCTGCGCGAAATTGGGAGGTAGGTGGCTTCACAGCTGTCGTGGATTGGGGGTGTTGACGACTTAATCTTCTCTCTGACTTTGGGGTCTAATACACTACTACGCTGAGATAACACTTGCTGGCATTTGCTAACCAATAAGAACAGACGCACGCGAAGTCGAGAGTAGGAGGCGGGAGCTGGAGTGAGCCGTGCTTGCAGGAATTTGCTGGCACGGGCCGAGTGGGTTTGGACAGCTTGGGTAGCTTTACGATGAGTGCAATCTACAATTCGTCATGTTCACAGTCGGTTATCATTTAAAGTCTTCTGAAGTGATCTCAAATGCATGCAGTTACATTGGGCAGTAGCGAGGCGCTCAGTTCCCAATCTCCAAAATCAATTGAGCCTATATACTGATCCTTTGCTGTCTTCTAGGCATTAGACGGCCCTCCACTATGACGACTCTGCCGTCAGACGATGCCTCTACTCAACATCCACCTTCCTAACCTCCACGAACCCTGTCTCCCCCAACTTCGGCACCTGCACCCTCAACACACCGTCCTCCAACTTGGCCACAATCCCCTCGGCATCCACCTGCGCGGGGTTTGCCCTAGTGCCCAGACGAATCTTCCTCTCAAACGGTCCCACCTTGCGCTCATCCATGGCCAACGTAGCCAAAAACTCCTCATCCCCAGGCCTGTATATGACTCCCGCAATCGAAAGCTCGCTCTTCTCAGCATCCCAGTTTACACCCACGTCTTCCTTCTTTGCGCCAGGCAGCGAGACATGAATCACGAAGGCCTCGGCAGTATCGAAGATATCGGCGTCGGGGCTGAAGTCTTCATTGGCGTTGGCGTCGCGAGTGGTTTGCGAGGCGTCGAAGAGGTTGGCGGCGAAGGCGAGGGGGTTGAATGGTCCGCGACCTCCCCAAGGTCCTCCGCGTCCGCCCCAGCCGCCACGGCGACCGTGACCCCATGGTCCGCCCCAGGGACCACAGTGAGGAGGGCCATGGTGTGCGCCTGGGCCGAATCCTCCTCGTGCACCGGGACCGCAGTGGCGACCTCGTCGACCGCCACAGCGTCCGCGACGACCGCAGCGACCTTCGGTGTCGGAGCCGCTGCCTGAGGGGCCTTCGCCATTGTCATTGTCTTCCTTTTCTTTCTCTTTCTCCTTGTCGCCGTCCTTCTCGTTCATGGGCTCATCTTGTGGCGGTGGGCCAGGTGGACCGCGATGCGGGAACGCGCGACCACCCCAGCCAGGGAAGCCCCAGCCCCAAGGGCCGCCGAACGGTGGAGGAGGTGGTGGTGGTGGGTGTTCGGGGCCTTCGCCGCGCTCGGCGTTGTTGTCGTTCTGCTGGGCCCATTGCGAGAACACGGGATGTTGGGTGCCTTGCTGCTCGAGGCTGGCGATGAAGTCCCAGAAGGGTGCCGAGTTGTTCATGTATGTTACTGATGGCATGTTGCGCGTCTTGTCTTTGATGATTTGAAATTGTAGAAGTGGGTTGATGATGTCAAGAAACGATATTAGTTGACCTACATGGCAAACAGGTTATATACACGATATGAAAGGATAGGCATCAAGCCCACGTGCAAAGCGTACGTATGCCGGGTCTTGTCGCCACTATGTCGCGGGGTCTACTAGGGTCCGACACGCACGCGCGGGCCCGAAATCACCAATCATACCATCGAAAGGTGATGTTGTGCGTCCCATAGAAGAGCAGAGATGCTTTGCGAAAGGCAGAGAGGGGCAGGCAGGCGAGGCCGCGTAGGCTAGACCTCTCGATGGTGAAATTGTGAATAGGCAATGGTGGTGACGCGGTCTGGTGTGGGAGGCGATTGGCTAGAGCGCGGGGAAATCGGCATCCCGACGATGCCGATGTGGCGGCTGTGGCGAATGGTATCTGATTGGTCAACATCTGAACACATGAATTGAGTTGACTCGGAAATTTGGGATTCTTTTCCGGTCTACATGAAGACATGTACTTCGTACTGCCTGTCAACGCCCCCGTAGGATTGGCTAATCCTCTCCTCATCACCACCTTGCAGCACCCACCGTATATTTCCAGCTCGCCATGCAACATCGCTATAGGGAGGATACCCTGACACTATCTGGAATGTTGAAGAACATTCTTCCAACGAGAGTCGAGGTCCGCTCCCTCGCTGCGCGAGTTGTTGCGTCTTCGGGAGTCCTTCGCCGGGTGGTTTTGTGGAGCAGCCATCAAGTTCGGATCGATGCTGTCGGCGGACCCGCAACGTTCTTGAATATCAATCGCGGCGTAAGCGGTCCTGCTCAGCGATCGCCCGCGGGCAGACTCGTACAAAGCCTCCGGCGATCCGCGATCACTCTCCCTCCCTTCTATGACAGGCGCGACGCTTTCGTGCATAATATTCTCAGCGATAGGTACTCCAAGGCGCTCCTCATCACGTCCACCAGAGATAACGCTGCCGTTCTCAGTGTGATACCATCCGGGTTGGTACTTGAGCCGCATGTATCGAGCATACAGCAGCTCTGCGCGGAAGATGCACTCCCTGCATATGATAGCGTCGGCTTGCTTCTCGTTTCCTGGGAACAGGCGGGTCCGGCAAACCGGGTCGTTCAAGCAGTTTGCGCCGCATGGGCGAACGGGCAAGCACCAAACTTCGTGTCCACATCGGAGGACATGCGCGTTCTTCCAATCAAAGGGTTCGCTGTTCGGGTTCCTGAAGACAGGACTCATATTTGCCTCGACTTGCGCCATATCGTATGGTGTGCAGTACTCGAGAAGTGCACAGGTGATTCCGAAGACGCGGCGCAGCACTTTGCCTGGCGAGAAGGCGTTGTTTGGCTTGATGAC
This sequence comes from Pseudomonodictys pantanalensis, assembly GCA_019022785.1. Classification (NCBI taxonomy): domain Eukaryota; kingdom Fungi; phylum Ascomycota; class Dothideomycetes; order Pleosporales; family Parabambusicolaceae; genus Pseudomonodictys; species Pseudomonodictys pantanalensis. Next base: position 133,177 of record JAFHBV010000012.1, read on the forward strand.
TATGTAGCGATCGAACGGGATCCCGTGGCAGATCTCGCAGTAGAGGCGATCGCACGCTCGTTGTGGGGTTGGCTTGATATCGTCCAGTGGTATACCTTTCTCAGTTATTAGAAACATCGCACCGCCCATCTCTTTGACTGGCATTACTTACGCGCATCTACGACATGGCAGCAGTTGAGCGCACATCGCCTGTCATCATCATCGACGACTACAATGTGACCACACTCCAGAAGATGCCAGGGATTCGGTCCTTTCTGGGGTGTTGACCCACAGGGTAGGACATGGGTTGGTGTGTAGTTGTGATATGGATATGCCGTCTGTGGGTAGACCAGGGGAGCTTCCGGGGTGGCTTCATCATGGGAAGCCATGGTGGCCATTTGATCGGTAGTGCAGCGGGTGCAGTATGCTGAGGTTGTTGCGGCAGGAAGAGGTGGGTGTTATATGATGGACCGAAGCAGCGCGACCAGTGAGTCCTTTCACCCAACGGCTGGTTCACCTGGTAACGGCTCGAGGCATCTGGGCAACGCTATTTTTCAATGGATACCCTGTAAGAGAACATAATCAATAGGTTTCCTGCCACATGACAACTGACTGATAGCGACCTAGTGCGGTTTTCTACGCCCAGTGGAACATTTCGACCGGGTTACATAGTCCCCAAATGGTTGCATACGGTGGCTAGACTCGCATGTAGAAAATCGAATCCGTCCTTTTTTGTTGGGAACGAGAGGCCTATGCCCTGCGCACTGGAATGCTCGGTCGACCTGTTGTCGCTTCGTTCCTAAATGTTGTTGTCCATGCGGCATCTCTTCAAGCCATTAATGGCTTGCTATCTGTTTCGTACCGCAATCACCTATCATCTTAAAGAATACAATCTCAGCTCGGCAACAAAGTGAAGAGCTCTGCGGAACCATCCTCTTGATTGGAGGAGTTGCCGAGTTACAAGGGTGAGGAAGTCCAAGACATGTAGCCCAGACTTATGGGCCAGGGACTCATACCGTTTTTTGCATGGAGAAATGAGCATTCAAAGTTCAGCTGCAAAGGCTGGTGGATTTGGGGAGCGATTATGGAGCAGTGGAGGGAGGTTGGCGGGAAACCTGACGATGATGCGGCTGAGTAAGCAGAAGCCAATGCCGCCGACTGCCCCAGGCGTGTCGGAAGTTTCAAAGTCTGTTTGGTTGGCTCTGCGCGCTTCTCCCGGCGCATCCCTTTTCCTCCCGCAACCACGATATCCTTGTAGCATTTCCGCCGATGTTGGCGTCTATCGAAATTGATCTGCAGTCGCCTCTGTACCTAATCGCATCCTGATACAGGCATGATAATATCTCCACAGCTCGACAGCTAACACATGCCCTCGTCGATCCGGCTCAGCTGAAGGCTCAACGAACTCTGGGACCTGCATCGCTGGTTGTTTTATCGACCCTTTCCACCAACCAAGCTTCAGGCGCTGCCTGCGTATGGGGCTTGCCCGACTGAATCCCACGCCATATTTCTTGTGGAACAGGACCCTATGCTGTGGCCGAAATGGAACCCCAAAAAGGAAACATGCCCATCCCCGTACGCAGGACGAAACACAATGCGGTGCTCCACGAAAAACAAACCTCGCCGACATTGACGACGAATGGTCCGGGATTTGTTTCGTCACTTGCCCATTGTACAACGGTAACGACCTTTCGAGGCAAGCTGAATCACGGTATAACTTGGGCCGCCGTCCGGGCGTTCAGCCACCCGTCCTGCGTTGTCGCATCTATACCCGCTGTGCTTCCTTGGTCTTTCCTTGCTCACATTTTACCTCTGTGAATGCGTCACTGGTTTTGATGATTGTCAAATTCAATATCCCAAACTGAAGGCGCAAACTTTGTTTCTACCGCAACATCACAATGGCTCCACACAGTGACGCGAGCGTCGTGCGACGAGGAGAACAATTTGAAAGCATCGCGATTTCTTTTCTCGCTACAGCTTGGTTCTTCATTGCATTAAGAGTATGGACGCGGACTCGTGTCATATCCAACTTTGGATGGGATGATTTGATGATGGTTTTCGCTGGAGTACACATTTCCTCATTCTACGTACCTAAGGAATATTGCTCACGCCAAAGCAGCTGATCTTTTCCGGCTATTGTGCGTGCGAGCTCTTCATTACGACCCACGGCGGAGGGACGCATATAACGTCTGTACGGCTGCTAGTAGAGCTCACGAAGGTATGTTGGACGAATATCACCAAAGCTAACCTAACACATGAATAGTGGACCATAGCTGGCGAGGTCACCTATGTAGCAACCATGTTAGCATTGAAGATATCCCTCGGAATATTCTTTGCGCGAATTGTCGTCAAATCTTGGCAACTCATCGTTATATACGTCACGCTGGCTATCGTCACGGTGTCCTCTGCGGTCTCTTTCTTCTACTCCATATTCCGATGCGGCCGCAATCCGAATGACTACGTATTTCGCCAGATCGCAAATCAATGCACGCCTAGGCGGCTTGATCAGGTCATAGTCTACCAACACACCGCGATCACTGCGTCCTCCGATTTTTTATTCCTCTCGCTGCCGGTTTTCATACTCTGGAATTCGAATATGAAACGACGGTCGAAGATATCAGTCGGCTTCATACTCTCTCTTGGTGCTCTGTGAGTGCTCCTGATGAGGTTTCGGACCAAGCTAATCATGTAGTGGCTGTGTATGCTCTATCATTCGATTCCCATACGTGGATGGGTTGACTCAAGTTGACGACTTCTTCTGTAAGTTCCGACATGCAACGCCAAACTCGCACCGCTCACATAATATCAGGGAACGCGGTCAATTGCTCCATCTGGTCGACAATTGAGCCTGGTGCAGGCATTATTGCCGCCTGCATGGCCACGCTTCGCCCGTTGCTGAAGAACATCGTCCAGACAGCGCATTCAATAAAAACATACACCACAGGATCGAGGCAGACTTCGCGCACGGCACGATCGAACGAGGGTGGTTCCCGGCAGAAAAGTGTTGGTGGAAGTACAACAGGCCGACCCCGGTCAAGTCGCACCCAAGTGAATCGCAGTTTCGACATCGAGGCACAGCACAACGAGCTGCTCGAACTCAAATCCAACGGCAACCTACAGTACGAAAGCACAGACTGCACCCTCTCACATCTTCAATCCCAATATGCTCACTCGCCGTGGGCAGCACAGCGGCTGAGCGAAGACCATCCGAGAACGGAGCCGTTCATCCTTCCGCAATAGACCTCCTCCCTTGTCGCGCTGGCCGGTCGGCGCTTTGGATTCACTGCGATACCTATCATCGCCTAGCTTTCACGATAATGATGTCTCTGACGCCCTTACGCTTGTTCCGATCGGCGCCTCACTCTAAGTGCATTCTGCAGCGTACTCCGAAGAGAGAATAGTTTTATGGCGTTGGGGATTTTTGGTATGGTGGCGTTTCATGGCAACACGCTAGGACTAAAGCTTACTGCTTGCAGAACTACCTGCATATGCCGCTGTTGCATTCAGTGTCATACACCTCCAATGGGCCTTACGTATGTTTGCTTCTTTTGTTTTCTGGCGGGGTTTCTGGTATCAGGGTGTCACGGTTGTGGGGCCCGTATTTGCATTTATCTTTTCTAATTTTGACACTGACGATTTACGATCGTTAAACCACACCTGCCTGGATCAGGCCGGTGGTATAACCAAATGAGTATCCTGCGTGTGTGGCGGGCGCGTTCGCATCCCTCAGTGATGTTCGAAGTGTCCACGCGCAACAATGGTCGCTCGTGAGTGTTCAGGTCGTAAGGTTTGATATTGCACCATCCACAATATGCTTCCAACAACAATCGACTTAACCCGCGCTTTGAGCAACTCACGGAATTAAATATCGCTGTGAGTTTGTTCTCCAGAAGTCTCCCTCGACCAGCTCTCTGCAACCAACAGCCGAACGCCATATTGCTTTTTCCTCGCCTCATCTCACCCGTCACCATTACACCACTGGCCTAACGTTACAGCTGTCAAAATCTGCATCTCGTCTCCGGCACCCCGTCTAGCTCGTCTTTATTCGCTACAATACCGGTTTAACAGCCTTGTCTCTACGAAGATTCCACGGAAGAGGATGCGTTTCCGGATCTGACCGCAGCAGCGCAGGATCGACCAACAACGTTAGTGAGTAGCTCCGTGCTGGCTGCATGCTGGAATTTCTAAGATGCCAAGTTAATCCTATCAACGGCCACGCGGTATAGATCAGGCATAGATCAAATCGATGAACGATCGTACGATTTGCTCCTCCAAGATTGGAAGCGAGGTCGAAGCGAGTCATGCTGGGTTTCGCGGGCAGCTGTCAGTTTCATGGCTTGCGGGGCGTCGAGGCGAGAAAACAACGCAACGTGCGGACGGCTTGACATGACAGCTTGGCATGTTCCAGCTGACTCGCTCTCGTTCGAGATTCTCGAATACTCCAATCCACATTTCGCTTCCCCAGCCTTCTGTCACTCTTCGCGTCAGGGAATCCCTTGCGAGGTCTCACGATGTGTTTGTGATGCTCCACCTCGTTGCCAACGGCGATTGAAGGCTCTTGACTCCACCCAGTACCCAGAGACATCTGAAGGTTCCGCGACAGTCAACGCGACAATACTCTCGGGCGTCAGGTCCCCCACCATCTGGCCCAGCAGCGCGCTATACCCAACGGTGTAGTCGCATTGCAGGAACATGTCGGACAATGTATCACGGATTGTCGAAGCCACCGCTTCAGCCGCCTCCGATGAGCCTTCGACGTTGACCTATGCATCATCGGCCGATACACCCGCTTCGCCCTCTCTTCAGCCTCCCCTCACTCCTGATCATTCCACCAATACTATTCCCACCCACCGCCCGCTCCGCAACCCCATCATCATGCCGTCTTCCCTCCTCTTTAAGTCTTCCGCCCGACGCCCGCCGACCCCGACCTCACACACGTCATACCCGACCTCAAAGGCATGGACTCGGGTGTCCACGCACTCATTGCTCCCCCCACAGCTACTTTCAGGGCGATGTTCGGGACCCACCCGGGTGGTTTCACATAAGCACTGTACCTACAAACGTTGATTAAGTGGCTCTTGTTCTTCTTGATGATGGAGATGTAGGCGGCGAAGGCGAGGTTGAATATATCACGGACGGAAGAGCGGAGCTTACGTCCTATTAGAGGGATTATGTAGTAGTCTGCGTTGTTGATTACGCCGATTATGAAGATATCCTCCCCCCTTGATAAGAATGACGTTATCAGAAACGGCATCTTTGATTGAGGCTGAGGACAGGACGGCCATGACCGCTGTATGCATGAATCCCGCAAATGCTGCAGCATATTTAGGGGTGCGCTCTTTAGTGGCTTTCCGTCCTTGACGGCTTCGAAAACGGTGGATACTTTGAAGTAAGATGCAGCCCTGTGTCGAGTGCGATGCTTTGGCTCCCGCCTGTAATTACGATGCTGGTTATGTAACAGATCCCGTTACGGTGCCTGCGTAGCTTCGTGTGAATTCAGCGTGCAAAGTCGTGGAAGATGGAGAGGGGGTAGATAATGTAGCTCTGGTGTAATGAACAATGGAGTCAGTCCAGGTGAATGCGCGGGTGAGAGGTTGCGTGAAGCCCAAAATGATGTCGAGAGGCTTGCTTACCACGATGAGTTGTTCGTCGAGTGAAAGTGAAATATGTTATAGGCTTCCTGACTCTCATTCATGAATTGGGTCGCCGAAAAGTCGAGGTACATGTACGCTGTGTTTATCGCGATGCGCACATGATTGTGTCGTGATGAGAGCTTGGACTTGATATCATGCTAAGCAACTGATACGACAGTGGTACGTTATAGGGCCAATGGCTCCTCTATTTCTGGGGAAGTGACGTAGATTACATTTCTGATCCTCTGAGGAAAGTATATTGGAGGAATATTCGCTGTATTGCCGAGATGGGGACTAGCGCGAACCAATGGGCACCGGGCGGATGCAACTTCATGGCCACGAATAGCCTAACACATAGTGAAGCAGACATGATAAGAAGGCGGAGAGCGGTATGACGCAAGCAATAAATTCGTCTTTGATTCTGAAATAACTAATAACTACAAGACAAGCTGGCCAGCTTTAGGAAACGATCGACATCAAGGAAAGACAGGACGGAAACCGGCTACGTCTTCCGAGCAATTTGGAATTTCCCCCAGGCTGCTGAACCTTTGCTCCATGTAATAGTGCCTACTTCTTGAAGCACTTCACCGAAGCGGTCTTGTCGTCAAAGTTGTAAGGCGCCGCACCGAGATCGTTGACGCGCATGTCGATGTTGACTGGTCCGGTACCCGTGCAACCCGCGCCACTATTATCAGCTTAGTATACCATCATTATGAAGCCTGGCTTGGAAATAACGAGGTACTCACTCGTACAGATTGCACTTCAAGACGCCATTGGGAGCAATGGCACTGATGTTCTTGGCGAAGCCGGGTGGAGATGTTGGGACATCCTCTGGACAAGATTAGCAACTAAAGTCAATTACTGGGTTTATAAGGGTGAAAGCAACAGAACAAAAAGTTTACTTACTGCACACCCCGTAGTCAACAGGCAGATTGAACTGCTCAGTAGAATCACCCAGGCAGCTTTTGTTCTTGCAGAGCAAAACGTTGGAGTCTGCGCGGGCGAGAAGGTGGCTGGGTGCAGCTACAGCATGGAGAGTAAAGAGAAGGGGGACAAGAGAGATGATGGCGGATTTCATGGCTGCGATGGAACCTTGATTGGTAAAGTATAGAGCTTAGTGACGTAGCTGTGGTGATTTTGTGCTATACTGAAGCAAAATTTGGGCTCCTTATATAACTCACTGCTCGAGTCTTTCGCCAAGCTTGGATGTTCTTCATGTCCATCCGACTGCGATCCTTCCAGGCCATCACAGTAAGATCTCTCCATTTCTTCGGAGCTCACTGCGACATCAATGGTGCCTTGTGAGACTTTCTCGCCATATGACTCTTGTGAGCATCCATCTTCGCCTTCTTATTTCCTCTTTGAAACTATATGTGTGTTGGTTAAGGATTCGAACCATCATCATTGTCAAATGATGTGTGGAAGTAGGGGTGAAGAGAGTCATAGATGACTGCCAAGCTGTTTCAATGAGAGCCACTGATGCTCAGGGTGCTCTTGTGATGGAAAAATTTATCAGGGGCGAAAACCAAAGCTGATGCTGTATCTGCGATGAGGCCTACAATACGGTGGTGTGCAGTAATAAGTCGAACCTGGTAAGATTGGAGATACCATTCATTGCGGCGCAAGCTCGCCCTACCTTACTGTGGCCATGTTACCCCTTCATAACTTACATGGAAGCTCGACGTAACGGGAAGCATGCCGAATTGAGAGGCAAGGCAAGTGCCCGTAGGATCCTAGTAGACATAAGATCGTCAAAGTATATGTGCGTGACAGAAGGAGTCTCATGTAATATCCGTTGCCTTTTGTTATGGCGAATCTCATTGGCCTGCATTTTACCTAAGAGCTTACGCTGGTCCACAAACATCGATTGACGCCTACTTCTGGAATCTGAAGGCAAGGTGAGATTACGCCTAGCCCCCTCATCGGTCAACGCAGCTCCGGTCCGGTGAGGCCGCATGCCCTCGGCCCGAGCAAGCCTACAGCTCCAGGTCTTCTTAAATCTGCTGCCCACTATGTTTTCATTCACGTGCTACTATCAGGTGAGCTCATGCGGAGTCACAATGCGTCCGCCCTAGCTTGCTAGGAAGCTGTCCGGAATGCCGCCCTCGTTGGAAAGGAATACAATGTCTTATACTGCCCTTCGTTTAAGAGAGAAGCAGTAAACCATGGGCATGAAAGCTTCGCCTAGAATGGCAGCGAAGATGAATGTGCGCCAGCCACTGTTTTGTTGAGGGGTTAGCTACGGCTTGAGAAGGATCCAGCGGCGCCGAGCGACTCATCTGATGCGATCGGGGTAAGCTTCACGAATGTGATGACGAACATCTAGTTCCAGCTAGAAAAGATGGCCTGTGTCTTCGTGCGCGCACGTGTCATGCTGACTTTTGAGGGTAGAACGACGGTCCCAGTCACTGCGTATGGAATTAGGAAAGAAGGCAAACGTCAGCAAAGAACCTGGACTTACCCAGTCGATTCCAATTCAATGCTGCAACGGGAATGTAAATATTGTGGCTCAGACTCCAACCCCGTTCCCTCGCATGGGAAGCATAGTGGTGATTACGACAAAGCAAAGGCGCAGTACAGCTAGTCAGAATATGAGGAACGGCCGCCGCCCGAGGCTGTCCATGAGGAAGATTGTACTTGCAGAGCCGACGAGATATGTGCACTAAGCTAATCCATTCAAGGTGAGTGTGGTATGCTGGCTGTGGCCTAGGTTGCCCTGGATGATGAATGTTGCGTAGAAGATCCTTTCGGATGCAGCACCGGTTCAAGGGAGTCCGCACGGGTACGCACGTTTGACACGATGATATACTACTAGAACCGTACGGAGATTATAAGCAGTAGCCTCAGCAGTCGTACATTTTGCGTCGTGGCACTGGAGAAGCGCGGTGTAAAGCGAAAGGGCCTACTTTCAACACAACTCCAATCCCTAGGATCCTTACACGGAATCTGCGTCAGCAAAATTGTGTGTCATCTTTTGTCGCACTCCCAGTTTGTGCTCCTTCAAACCGATGATGTTGAGCAAACCAACGTGGGGTTTCTGGAGACTCGCAATTTGGAGGATGAGGATCGCAAAGACTGCTCGAAAGACGACCGGCGCAAAGTTTATGCTGCAGTCTATCATCAGATTAGAGTTGAGATCGATACGGGACGACAGACCGCTCGTAGGACGTTAGGACGGAACGAAAACATCCATATTAGCCAACGCGCTAGGTCTGACGGTGCTAGAGTGCAAAGGAGACAATACAATAGAGGATTGGACAATCAGAGAACTTCGCAAAGCTCTGCACGCTGTGAGCAAGGCCACGGGTAATTGGCATCTTGATGGAGCGGTAGTGGAAAGTAAGATAAAATGGCCAGTCGCAAATGCCTGATTGTCGAGATGTAGCAGCGTTGGTGAGGACGTCGGACGCAGACGAGTAAGAAGTCCCGACCGCTCCGAATCTTGGTGCGCGCTCCCAAAGATTTCATCAACACCCATCGGAACACCCAACATCAGCTTAAGGTGCGTAGAGAACGTTAAAGGGTAATTGAACACTGTATCATTATGTTGCACCTCTTCTAAATCTATTTGCTATTCCATATGCTCTAAACCAGATTTTCGCGGTCATATTGCCGGCCCGACAGCCCGCGTCGAACAGCGCCCGAAGCCAAGGTCGAAAATCTTCATCCCGTCTTCTACAAGGCGAACCTTCAACGGACCACCCACATACCGCCACGAATGGCACGTCGCCCTTTAGAAGCAGCAGCACGATTTACCATGGCAGCTTGCTTGAAGGTAATCGAAGTTCTCGCACTAGCAAACTGTCAGCATTTGCACAACGTTGCGAGGCCACGCTGTCACCGTTCGCGCGGCAAACAATCGCGCGAAAGCCTACAGCATGCCGAGCAGTGTACTCACGAAAGCTTTGCATGAGGCAAGGTCGCCGGGACAGTAGTCATCGATCTTAGTATCGCAATCCTCTCGGCGCCCGAGCGCGGTGGCAGAGGTGCCAACAGCGATGGCGAGAAGGGCGGCAATGGTAGTTGAGAAGCGCATGATGAAGGACGGTATGAGAAGATTTGAAGATTTGATGTTGGAGAGCAAGAGATAGTGAATCGGATGGGGATTGTGAGTTGATGTCTTGCTCTCGAATAAAGGATGATGGGAACATATTTATACTCAATAACCACTCACCGGGTTCGCTACGAGCATGGCCTGAGACGGTCCGTCGATGTGGAAGATGAGCTCTGGAAGGTTGCAGTGGCGGGCCTCATAAACCGTGACTCGTCGAATCAGCTTCAGCAATCGACTGCAGACCTTGCGATTCTACACATGGAATCTTACCCAGAGACTATTTTCTTAAGCTCTATGGCTAGCACGTCGTATAAACCATTAGGCCTAAGGAGGCTGAGAGGCTGTTTCCTGGCTGATCTTCACATTGTGTGGTAGGATGGACGTCATCTGACTTCAGGCCTCCAGGATCTTCTTCCGAGCTTCCCGACCCGACGAGTGTACATCGTGAGGCTCCGACTGCTCAGCCACCCGCTGCAACATCGTCAGTACCTTACAGCATTGCATATGGCTCGGCCACTTATTCCGGCTGTGATTAGTGGAGGCTTCCCGACTCGCTCAATCTGACTAACCTAAAACCACAACTTTTCGCTCGCTCATCCGAGCTGTCGTGTAGTGACCGACTGGTCTATCATCTTACCGTTTGCTCTGCCGTTGCTCCAAACTGCAAGACTTGATGGATGATGTACCTTTACGATCAGTGACCTCTAATTGGATTGGTAGACTGACTGAAATCGCGACGGATAAGATTGGCGGTACATGGTGTGAACTACCTCCCGCGGCGACGATGTCTGGGATTGCGACTGAAGCGATGTTAAGAGGCGGTATTCGAGGTCGATGTTCAAGACGTGTGAAGCAAGAATGCAGACACTGACCGCAACCATTACATCGACACCCTTCCGAGGTATCACATTGGAAATCTGCGGTCGTCATGAGTAAAAAGCATGTCGACCATGTCGTTACAAGGCTTCGTCTTCGAAAACCCAGCGCCACGAGGTGTCGTGCGGCAGCAATTCAATCAGTTGGTGTTGGCACACAATGCCACGCGCAAACGTGGGGGCAGCAAACGGCGTTCACCTTCACAACCTCTACTCAATTCACAGTGCGCGCTTTCCTTCCTTGACGATCTAAAAAACTCCAGCTATGGTCCCCCATCATCGACCCCAACGCCTTATCCTTGACGCCACAACCAACCCGGAGATGGACGACTTTATCGCTCGCAGCCTCCGGCCGACCGAAAACTGCGTCATATGCAGTGAGTCCTTCAGCGAGAAACACCAACCCGTCGCACTCCGATGTCAGCATATCTTCGGCCACATATGCATCAAGAGGTGGATGCGCACTGGGCAAGGCAACTCGAACCGATGTCCCTTCTGTCGATACGCGATCTTCGACCAACCAGAGATCCCCACTTTCGATGCGACTTCGATATGGAAAGACCTCGGCGAGCAGCCTCCTGCGAGACTTCACGAGTTTCTTATGTTTATCTGGCTGGGGCTGCAGGACCTCTGGAAGCGTGATCACGCTGGCAACTTCACCACGGCCGAGATATTGGCAAAGGCAGTAATACCAGCACTCGAGAAGCTCGCAGATGGCGTCGGAGGTCCCTTCAGAGATTGCTACGAGCTTGTCACTGCTTCCTGGGAGTCGCTCGGTCGGCCAGACAGCGCCCAAGGCCTGGCGGTTCCCCTCGTTCGACTCGCCCGACTGATGCTGCAATCCTCCGGCAGTCTTCCGAAATGGCTGACTAGCCGCGAAAGCATCAGCGCCTTGTTCTGGAATGCAAATGCGGTACTGGGCTTCCATGAGGAGAATATAAGCTGTTCCCACGTCGCAGAAGCTGCAAAGCTCAAGCATGCGCGGTACTTCCCATTACTACAGCTCTACACGACGCTCATCTCCCAGAGCATTGCGCATACGCCGCGGAACAAGGAGTGGCCTACCCGTCGCCATGAGGTCATGACTCTTGTCGTGGAGCGATGCTGTAAGAAGATCGGCAAAGGGTGGACTGGGACTCCGTCGGAGGAGTTTAAAGACTTGTTGGTGGAGGTTTACGAACTGCTGAGGTATATGCAGATCAATAAGGGAAATCTGAGCCTGAGGGGGGACGAAGGCGAGGAGAATGTGGTGAAGGGTCTTTGGGCATCTGCGGCTTGGAGTAAAGGAAACGCTGCTAGGACTCAGCGAAGCGCTCCAGGTGCATCGTCACGGAGGGAAAGTGGGTCAAATGGTTGGGACACTGGGTGAGGGGCTTTTTCTTGAATCGGTATTCTTATCCGGTTAGGCGGCGGATACGGCTACGTGACTTGAGTCTGAACCTTTCCCAATGATGCCCAGGTCGCAGGTATGATGTATTTACTTTATTCTATGTCATCAATACGAAAGTCCTACTCCCAGGTTGCCCTCTGCATTTTCTTCCCCATGCACCATCCTCCCTTTGGCCCCATTCCCGTCGACTCAGCTCCAGCAGCAAGCGTCCGGGGCCCTGCCACGAACGGTTCTCGATGTTGAGTCATCTCGTCCCCTTGCTTTGATGATGTGTCTTGTCATATGCTCGAGATCTGGTGATGCCTTGTGGCCAGGCGGTGGCCTTGGCTTGCTATTGCGTTTCGGCCGTATGGTGACTCCTCTCTCCTGCCTCGTGTGATATTCAACCGGTCTGACTGACTACTTCTAGGAAGTGGTAGAAAATTTGATGTCTCAATCACGGTGTTGTTGGCTCCCGGGGCCCGAAGAGGATGGTGTAGATGATGATCGAGGAGTCGACTGGCTGGAGTACGAATCCATATAGTTGATATGATGCGGCGCGAGGGGAATAGCCATCATGTAGAACGGGCCTCCGAGTAAGAGGCTCACACTGGTGTTATTTGAAGCCGTGGGTGCCGTTTGCTGGGTGTGGACACCTTGTTGGTTGTTCTGAGGTGAAGCCATGCTCATGAGCGTGTTTTCAAGGTATAAAAAAAGACTGATGATGTAAATGGTGGAGCTCGGCTTGTAGAGGCCTGTTGAATGCAATATGATGGATACAAACTAGAGATATTCGATGATCCTCCCAAGCCTGGCAGCAGGGACTTCATATATCTTCGTGTCCTACAGAGCGCATTCCCGCTGTGGAAACTGCTTCCTATTCCAGCTTCATTACAGTCAAGAGCAACGTATCATTGCCGCAGATGGTGGTGCATCATCCGTTGTCGATGTAGCCTTGGGAGGCGCACAGACGCGTATTCGTGGATATGCAAGTGTGTGGTAGATTGTTCCATACACCGTTCATACATTGCCCAGCGCTCTGTTCTAGAAGACGCAAATAGAACTGCACGCTTGATCTGTATGGCAGTGTATGCTGTAGGGCTTCGCGCCCCCGCCCTCCGGGTTGACAGGTGCCAAGAAAAAGGCTGCACTGGGCGGTGAGCTTAGTGGGTGATGGCTTACGGTTCCGCTTCGCTGCTGCTTCTTGTGACTCAGGCGGTTACGATGAGCTGAAAATGGCTGTAGTAGACATTGGCTTAGCGAAGCGCCTCCCTCGCGTTGCTCTGCCCACCAGCGTTTGTTTTCGACAACTGTCCTTTGTTCCGCCCGCGTGCATTTGCCTTTCGCGTCTGCGGCTGCGGGAAACAGCGGAACACAGGCGTGTCTTGCGAAAACTGGCGACCGTCTAACCAGGCACCAGCGATGCTAAAGTTGGTATCCGAGCGGATTTGCTCTGGGGTAACGTTCCATAGCGGGTCAGCTGGATTCTGTTTACAGCCGTTAGAGTCCGCCATCCCGACCAGTCGGACTTCACAACCTCCAAACACTCTTCGTTGGATTTGAACTTTTCAGGCTTTTGAATATTTTGACCGATGATGGAGCAGCACATTGGTTATGGATCAATCAGTACTTGCAATAATTTGATCTTTTCTTCAGTCCTGATCGATTCGTGGACTCAAACGTTGCTTCCCAATGGCATCTATGCTATAACGATTGATGGTTGGACGCAGGTCCAGGGCTGAAAGGAGGCTTAGGACGAGTTCCCGAGACCTTGGAGACGGTTGCGCATGGTCGATAAAACATGACGGCTGCAATCTTGCATTTCCGCGGAAAAGAAAATCGAGGTTCTGGTTGGATGGCGCATGTGTGCAGGCTGACAAACATCTACCTGCATCACGTTGGGCGGCACGCGTGCGTTCTCTTCTCCGCCTCGGTATTCCGGATTGCCACTGGAGCTGCACCTCCAAGAAGCTTTGGCTAGAAATCCTACCGTAACCTTTAGGAGGATATCGAATGAGTCAAGAGGAGCTATGGAGTTATGTGCCCGAAGTGGCATGCGCGTAAGTTGTTAGCCCACTACGGTGTGGACCTTTGGAGATGATCCTAAAGGTTAAAATCGATCGGACATCTCTTCTCGCCACATGCACAGAAAAATCTTATTACTCTCGTTGTATTAAGCAAGTACATTTCGAGTCACATGGTGGCGAAACTAACGTTGGATGAAGAGGCAACGGGAGCGGTAGTATGATGCTGGAAGGGAAAGCAAGGTGTTGGATAGAAAAGGGCAGAATTTCTTCGGTATCGGATGATTCTTCTTCCGACGCTAGTGTGTATCAAGCTTAGCGATACTCCTCGAGTTGGCACCGGGGGTATCCTGAATCGTCCAAACGTGAAACACAACATTCGGGAACTCGTCTCTGTCCGCTCGGACGACCACTTCTTGTCGAGCTGTTGTCAGATCAGCGCATGGTGCAGTTGCACAAACAACGAGCAGCTGCCCCAACATTTCAGATCGCCGATCGTGCTGGGGACTCGGAACTCAATCTATGACGGCGTGATCCATTCGACAACAAAAGCGATATTGCAGCGCAGCGGGGCCCGAAATACGACTTATCATTCGCGCGGGACCGCTCCTCGCGTAGCCAAGATTATTGTCCTTGCTTCTTCTCGTTCCCCGCTGGGATCGCTTGTGTTTGACGATGACTTCTCGCTACCGGCTACACCATGCACATTACTTCACATCCAGAAATGCTGTGGTCATGAACGTGCTCTCACGTTATGTCATCTCATACTACAACCAACACGTTATTGTACCCTGCGACGGGTGTCGGTGTTGGTGACAACATATAACAAACTCGGGGCGCTACCGGCACGCCGGATTAAGCGATGCATGTTTGCTGTCGATCATGTTACACAGTAGCATGAGAACGGCAAACATGCTTCAGAGTGAAAGGCCTTGTCACGTGTTTGCATGCGCTCGAGCCACATTGAGGTCATTGGCTCGGAAGGGACTGTGTAGTAAGGTGGTGTGAGGCGGCCAGGATTGGGTGTTGCACACCCAAGAGTCTAGACCGCCATCGAACTCCCACGGCCCCGGGCGTAGCCTCCACCTTGACCGACGCCGCACAATATCTGATAACAAACCTCCAGAAACGCATTTCAACCTTGCCTACCGTCACTTCACCAGACTTTACCGCTGAAACATACGGTACCTCGACTCATTCAGCATACATGGAACGGGTGTTTCCCATCCGGTGCACCATCTTCGACGATAGCCCTAACCTCTCTGGTAATCACCAAGAAACCGAGATTCGTCAGCAGCGGACAGTGGTCGTCGAGTCCCCTTCCTCCCTTCGGCTCGGGACAGCTACCACTCAACCAGCCGAGCACGTCGATCCGAGAGTTGGCACTCCTGAGCCAGCCAGTCCCGAAAAGAAGCAGCATTGTTCAATCCAATGGCCTCCCTCGGTTGCTGTCGACGAGGACCTAGAAAGGCCCCCACCAAGACAGTTGGATTTTGTCTATACCGAGCGCTGCGAGTATGCTTACACTGACGAAGCAGGCCCCAGCGTGGTCTCAGGAAAGCGTGATAAGATTACAAGATGCGAAGACGAACCCATACGTACGCCTGGCTCTATTCAGTCCCATGGCATGCTGGTCGGTCTCGAAATGGTACAAGACGGCAGCTCTGCTCGCTACGTCTGCCGCGTTGTGAGTGAGAACGCGGAGACGGTCAGCAAGTACACGCCTCGCGTCATCTTTCAGCTGGAAAACTTCCTGTCCGTTTTCCCGGCGCATCAGCGTTTGGTCTTCGAAAGTCATGCCCGTTCTGTCGTCGACTTCGACACGAAGACAGCTAAAGCCGCCGAACCGAAGGTCTTTAGCATTAGCTTCATGGACCCAGGAGGGTATATCATCCCTGCTTGGTGTGCCATGCATTATCTCGAAAGGCATGACTTACTAGTCTGCGAGTTCGAGCTCGAAGATTGCTTAGGCTCTAGCTCGACCGTGCTTGGCGACCTCCCTTCGACGCCGCGCAACACTCTCGATTCTGATCCGACCGACGCCGCTTCAAGCTTCATTGCCAGAAGCCAGCCGCTCAATATCTCTGGTGACACCGTTTCCATGTTCCAGGGAGAAGGAAGGACGATGGAGGTTGTTAACGTCATGTCTCAAATACAGAGGCAGCTGTCTAGCTCGGCTGATATTCAAACATTACTAGACACTGTGGTGGCGATCATGAGAGAGTTGACCGGCTATCATCGATGCATGGTGTATCGATTTGACGAAGAATACAACGGCACGGTCGTCGCCGAGCTTGTCGACCCCCGAGCCTGCACAGACGTCTACAGAGGTCTTCATTTCCCCGCGAGCGACATCCCCAAACAAGCACGAGAACTGTACAAGATTAATAAGGTCCGTGTTTTGTTTGACAGAGATCAAGAGCCAAGCAGGTTGATATGCAGGCACGTCGCCGACCTCGAAACGCCTCTAGACCTCACCCATTCATATTTGCGCGCTATGTCTCCTGTTCACATCAAGTATCTGGGCAACATGGGTGTCAGGTCCACAATGAGCGTCTCCCTGGATTACCAGAATGAGCTCTGGGGGCTTATCTGCTGTCACTCATACGGCCCAACCGGACTTAGGATCCCGTTCCCCATTCGCGAGTTGTCCTACTGGATCGGGCTTTGTGCTTCCAACTGTCTCCACAAACTACTGAACGCTGAAAAAGTCAGGACTAGAGACTACCTTATTTCTATGCAGAGCCACGTTACTCCTCAAATCTGTGTGTCTGCGTCCTCTGATGACCTCCTACGGTTATTTCAGGCAGATTCCGGGTTTCTTGTTGTCAAAGGCGAAGCTCGGACGATCGGCAAGCTCCTTTCGTACAGTGAGGCGGTCACCCTCCTCAAATATGTCTACTTCCGCCGATTTTCTACCACCTATGCAACGAAGTGTATTTCCAAAGACTTCCTCGATCTAGTATTCAAGCCCGGATTTGAACACATTGCTGGCCTACTGGCCATCCCACTCTCACATAACGCTGAAGATTTCATTGTTCTATTTCGGAGGACACAGATCAAAGAAGTACATTGGGCTGGGAACCCTAACATGGCATCGAAGATCGGCGCTTTGGAGCCCAGAAACAGTTTCAAGAAGTGGACTGAAGTTGTCAGGGGAACTTGCAAGCCATGGAGCGATGAACAATGTATGTTTGACCTCAAATTTGTCCCACGTGTACACTGATGCATATAAGTTGAGACGGCAGCCGTTACCAGGCTTGTATATGGAAACTTCATTCGTGTATGGCGGGAGAAGGAAGCCACGATTAACGAATCAAGGATGAAACGGTTGCTTATGGTAAATCTTTCTCATGAAGGTTCGTTCCCGTGATGCCCAACTGGCCGCGCCTTTCGCCTCGCTGATCTTTCTAGTACGTACCCCACTTAACGCGGTTGTTAACTACCTCGAGATCGCCCTTGAGAAGCCGCTGGACCAGGAAACAAAAGACATTTTGACGCAATCTCATTCGGCTTCAAAATCGCTTGTTTACGTCATCGACAACCTACTCCACCTCACCAGTAGTGGTAATCAGCAACCTGTGCCTATGCTCAATGTCGCTTTTGAGCTGCCAAAGGATATGGAGACAACACTGAGCCAACTACGAGCGCACGCAGTCCGAAAGCATTTATCTTTCATTGTGAATCAGGATGCCAACGTGCCTTCGTTCCTCCGCGGCGACCTCCAGAGATTCCAAGATGCGCTGACGAATCTTATCTCCAATGCAATTCAATATACCAATGAAGGGACTATCACTATAAACATCGGGGCGACTACGGTGACCACTGAGGAATGCATCATACAGGCCGCTGTTACCGACACTGGAATAGGCATGTCTGAGCAACAATTAGACGACTTGTTTCAAGAGTTTGAGCAGGTCCCCGATGAGCAGGCTGACACGGAGGAACGGCCAAGCGTCGACGAAACACGAGGTCCAGTGGAGTTAGACAAAGAAGTTAGGATGGGCCTCGGCCTCGCACTTGTAGCCAGATTCGTCAAACAGTGCAAAGGGCAACTTCGTGGGCGATCAAATGTAAAGGCAGGCTCGACTTTCTCCCTTCATGTTCCTATGCAGATCGCTAAGCAGGACACGCGCTCATCGCTTTTACGCTCGGGTTCAGCAAGTGGGTCATCTCCAGAGCAGAATGCGGAAAGGGCGGCCAAGCTACCCAGCTACCCAGATGCCAGCTCATCCAATTCCTTGCCCGCCCCGATATACTTCCCGATGGAAATCGATCCAGTGCATTATCACAGAGCCGGTAGCCAGTCCCACCGCCGACCTTCCGATCCAGCGACTTTATTTCAATCTCCTTCAAAAAGGCTTCGGCGAGATTCTCTGGTCGTCTTAGTGGCCGATGATAACACCGTGAATCTCTCAATCCTAAAACGAAGGCTTGAGAAGATGGGACATGAAGTGAAGACAAGTCTGGATGGGCAGTCATGCTTCGAGACACTTCGCGAGAGCCGTGATGGTGTGGATTTTATCCTGATGGATATCAATGTAAGTCCTCCAATTCTATGTCAAGCTGTACTAACGATTGTCACAGATGCCTATTGTCGGCGGCATTCAGTCTACGAGAATGATTCGTGCATCCGAAATCGAAGCTCAGACCAATCTGTCCCATGCCTCAGAGCCATTCTTTGTCTCCGGGAGACACGAGAGGGACATATCAGAGCTACAGCAGCGCACTGCAAATGCGTCACTTCTATCGCCTCCGATCACCGACTCGCCCATGTCAGGTAATACCGAGCCAACCTCACACGACGGTTATTTCAACATACCCATTACACCGGCCTCCTCCCAAACCGTCTCCCTAGGCTCACAACCTCAAATACCCACAGCTGACGCAATCATGCGGGTAGATCAGTTTACAATCACGATACACGTACCGATCTTCGCAGTCTCTGCAAGCTTGAACCAGCATTCCCAGGACTCCCTACAAGCAGCAGGCTTTGACGGATGGTTATCTAAGCCAATTGACTTCAAGCAATTGGCTAAGGTTTTGGAGGGTGTCTCTAGTCGCGAGGCAAGGCGTCAGGCTACTTGTCAGGCTGGTGACTTTGTGGGTGGGGGATGGTTTGTGTAGGGCGCCGAAATATGTCGGCGGGATTCTTACTATTGGCGCAAAGGGAAAGCGTTTCAACAGAGTATACTACACCTTCTGGTAATTCTAAGACTAGATTTGGCCAAATCCAACTCAATTCTAATGTTAGCTCAGCGTATAAAACATCACTCGCTGATCTGAGGAGCCGAACCCGCCTCTGGCTGGATCTTCTGTGGCGTTTGAAGCACGGTAAAGAAAACAGTCTAATACTGCACTGTTGTAGCACTAAAAGCATTCCCTGTGTGTGGCACTGGCACCGCAAGGCTGCGCAAATATGGTGTGGGCGTCCTAGATCCTGTGCGCTCTCAAGGCTCTTGCGTTTCGACGTCAAGAATACCATCATTTTGCGTCAGCGCATCATGCCTGATCGAAGTAAGAGTTTCAGAGATTCAAGAATGTTCAAGATTCGATGCTAAAGCTATCAGCGCTGTCTACACTCCCGCCTTTTTGTTTTGCCCGGGACAGGCTGGTGGCGGAACCCGACCTAGAACAAATGGTTGACCTTATATCCTCACCATCGCTCACTTTTTTCGAGTCGCTCGCTTCTTCCTTGCTTTTCAGCACTGCTTCCCTTTCGATTCCAAGAACGCCGGTGCCCCGTCATCGAACGCCCTTGTTGGCGTGGCTCAGGGTTCCATGATAACTTGGCCATCTGGGTGATCTTTGTAGGCGTCCCTAAAACAATCCATGGCCTGCTCTCGACGAGCATATTGCACGCGCTCAAGATCGAGGTCCGTCATATGGCTGTGCAGGCGAGTCGCGTCATCTTGCTTGGAGACTCTATGGTCGGGGAGGGACAACTCGTTCGTGGAGATCTGTCGACCGAGGGGAGCACGCTTCTTGATGTTCTTACTTGATCCACCACGGGGCTGTCCAAACTCATTATCCGCCAATCCTGACTTTTCAGCTTCGCCTGGGACATGTTTACTTGCAGTTTCCGTGCGCAAATCCAGTAGCACTCTTCCTTGGTACTATGATGATGATACTGCGCGCAAAACTCCTTCTAGGGATCCGGCTGGCCAGGAAGGAGATCAGAGATTGGAAGTTCGAATGCTGATCCCCCAACCATCTTTATTTTTCCCTTGATAGCTGAATTCAACTTCGTACTCCAGAGTTCGGTCATATTAGCAATAGGCTGTAGGCCGTCTGGCGTCCGGACTATGAAATCGAAGAAGAAATGTAAGGCCGGGTCGTCGTCTCTTTCGGCGAGATTGTTCCAGAATTTGCAATCATGTTGCCGAACTCTGATTTCCCCTTCGCGATGTAGTTGATAATAATATCGCGAACGTCTCCACGGCAAAGGGCAAGGGCGAGAAGAGAGAGACCTTCGAAACCAGTTCGGCATTGATGAGCAGAGGTTTATCGTTGGGAATGGTGTTGCCATCGTCATCCAAGAAGTGCCACTCTAGGACTTTGCCGACCAAGCTTGGTGGAAATACTTCCTACGCTCGGGCGACGCGCCGGTACGAGATTAGTCCATATCGGTCGTCAAATCCTCACCCATACTTACGCTTCTTTCTTCAGGACCTTGGCTTTGCGACCGTCCTCTAAAGCCGGCATGCCCATCCCAGCGTCCATGCAATACTTTGCTATCGACGCGGAGTACAATTTCTGGACGCCCAGATAAGTGATCTTGTTCTTTCCGTTCTGATTCCTGTAGCCGCGAGCTGGTAGAGATTGGTTATGTCGTCGAATTGTAGATGGTAACAGTCGCACCACTGTATAATTTGCTAGTAGCACTTGGAAAATCCAGATTGCTCGATAAAATTGCAAGGGTAGCTTTTCTAGGCTCAGTAACTCTGTTCGACTTTTATCCTTTGTTTTCACGGTTCGCGCATCGGTGCGAAATGTCTCAGCACGGTCGTAGCTAATTCTACTTAGCGACTTCGCTACAGACCGTGAAAGAACGCCGTGACTGGTAAATTGGCATGATTTTGGCTAATCGACTTCTTCTTGTGACTTCCTCAAGGTTGCGCAAAAGATTTTGCTGCCTGACCGGAGACAGTCCCTTGACGTGCCTTGAGGTATGCACTAAAGCTTAACCTTTAGATCGAACCCAGCCCGCAAGAACCGGGCCCAAGCCATAAGAATCGCGGCGAGCAAAAGTGCAGCGCCAGCGAAGAACCATGGACCCTGCCACCTCTCCATGACCGCACCGAGATCAGTTCTCGTAGCCGCCACGAGTTGACTACCTCCACCTCTCGTCACTCCTGCAATCGGATTACCAATGAGCGCCCCAATGGCTGCCACGGTATAGCCCATGCCCATTCTGGTGCCATACTCGTCTTTTTTCCTGGTCAGATTCGCGATTGTAGGGGCAGGCAGTGACACCAAACCTCCAGTGACGAAGCAGAAGGTTGCGCTAATGACGATCAACCCGGAAAGTGTGTGGACGAAGCGCCACATGAAGAGAATGATCGATGTTGCGACACAACAAGGAACCAGGACCGCAATGCCGCCATAGCTGTACTGTTCAGCAGCGCTCATAGTTGCTACAGGCAAACTTACATGTCAGCAAGGTAGTTGTAAGGGAATCGTCCGAAGAATGTTGCAGCATTCATGATGCTCACAATGTTGAAGGTCATATTCTCGTCGATGCCGAGCTCTAGTGCATAGCTCTGAATATAGAAGTAAGGTACATAAGTCCCGGCCACCATGAACGCGTACGCTAAGTATGCCGTTAGCACTAGTCCCAAAGCGTCCCTGAAGCTCTACTTACCAAGAATGAAGATCGTGTACTCCCGATCCCTCAACATCGCGATTTTGAACAATGGCCCCCGTTTCTTCTTCTGTGTATGGGGCTTCAGCAACGCCAGGCTTCCAAGTAATCCGACAAGCATGACCAGGGCCAGCACTCGTACAGCCCACCCGAACCCCACTTTCTCCAATAGTTCGCGCATCATAAGCGGGTACACGACTCCAGCTGTGACCACGTCAGCACCCTAAAACCTAATTTTCTCGCACGACAACAACACCAGTCGGAGACCAGACTTACCAATGCTACTCCCAGTGCTCACGATCCCAGCGGCAAGCATGCGTCGTCTGACGAAGTAATACGGGATGATGGCCGCACTGGTAAAAGCCAGCATACCGCATCCGAGGCCTACACAGACGCCCTGCGCTAGTACAAGCTGATAGTAGTGCTTGCAGAAACTGGTCATGAGCATGCCAAAGACGGAGAAGAAGATGCCTGTGGCGACGACATGACGCACATGGCCGGCATCCAGGAAGCGCCCGGTGAAGACGCCGATGAACAGTGTGAGGAAGAGTTGGAGACTTCCGATCCACGAGATTGAAGAATGGCTGAGATTTGGGAAGACGTGTGCGTAGTGTGATTCGAAGATAGAGAATGAGTTTGTAAGACCCCTGGATGGATATGTGGTAAGCTCGGAAGGGTGGACAAAAGGAGGGAGACGCACCATGTGTTCATGAAGAGGAGCCAACACGCGAAGACTTGGAACCACGCAGTGAGACCGCCATCTTGACGAACCTCTGCTTCTTGACTACTAGGCAGCTTTTCTGTGGCGAGCGACTCGTTGCTCGATGTCTCGGATACGGGGCCAAGTCCAACTTGCAATACGTCTTTTTCTATGTCGGCCATGTCACATCGTCCAGTGCAAGGGACTATAGGATTGAACGCTCCCAATAGTCAATGATAATAGACTCTCGCGAGATGGAAAGGCATAAAGACTATTTTATAGCGGTGCCGTGACTCTGAGCCGTAGAAGGAATGCCCTTCCTGTGCGCAGCACCGCAGCGAATTCGGAACACGTCCTCAACTGGAAAGGTTTTCGGAGAAGCCTTCCCCAGCTGGAAACAATTTCGACCCCATAATGGTCACAATGCTCGGCATGAGACCTCTCTAGAATTCTGAATCTCACATCTAGCCGAGACTCTGACCGGGTACAGCTTATCAATATGCACCCGGGCGGCACGGGCTGACTGTAGGCTAGATTTCATGGAAAGATATGCATGACATGCTGAATGTGATAATGGCAACTGTCACTTGACTCTTAGTAATTCTTCTCTGCCGTTGGGGTACGATGGTGAAGAACCTTATGCAGTTCGGACGTTTTAGGTATTACATTAGCCTCATCCGCAGGGTCCTGCGTCAGGCCACCCTTTGTCACCCTTGCCAACCCACGAGATATGTTCGATAAATTTTCAGGAAACGAATATAGGCGCATTCTCAAATCAAATACTTTCCACGCCGCTCAAGTTCATCGTCGGCATCAACCGGAGGAGCTCCCCCGTACTGACATTGCCTCCAGTCAAGACAATGCCGACACGAACATGGTTACCCATCGCTGCAATGTGCCGCTGAAACGCCTCATTGAAAAGCACTACAGCTAGAGGCACGGCAGCGCTCGGCTCAACAACCACCCCCAAGTTCTCGGTAACCGCTCGCAAGGCACCCTTAATATGCTCTTCCTTTGCCGTGAATACACCGTCGATATTGCCAGGTTGCCGAATATGCTCCCAATTCTGTCTCCCAGTCAACGACCGCAACCCCTCCGCGATACTAGGAGGACCCTCCGCGAGCGTATTACGCTTGTCGATCCGAAGAGCGGCGGCTAGGCCGGGCCCTCCCACTGCAGGCTCTGCGCCAAAGACCCTGATGCCGAGGGCCTTGCAGACAGCGATTGCGCCAACGAGAAGACCGCCCCCGCCACTGGGGACGATGATGGCTTCTAGATCGTGGTCTGAGACACTCCTGACTTGGTCTAAAAACTCGCGGACGAGGGTGGCCTGGCCGAGGACGATGTTCGGGTGATCTGCTGGCGGGATCAAGGTCGCGCCGGATGATCGCTGGAGCTTTTCGGCAAAGTGAACTTTGGAGTCGGAGTGGTATACACGCGCACCACTTTTTATGGCTGCTTTGACTTTGACCAAGGAGCAATCTGGGGGAACGACGACGGAAGTGGGGATTTGGAGTCTGCGTTTGGCTGAAGCACGCTGGGATGCGTGGGCGACGGCGAGGGCATGGTTGCCTGATATCCAATAAGCAAACAAGGGACAGTGCATAGTTAGTGAGCTACTTACCAGTGCTGTAGGCGACAACGCCTTCCCGTACTTGATAGTCGTCTAGTTTGGCGAGGAAGTGAGTCGCGCCTCGAAGCTTGAATGAGCCAGTTCGCTGGAGGTTTTCGCACTTGAAGAACAGCTCGGCTCGAGAGGGAGGGGTGATAGCCTCTCCGGACTGATGAAGACTGGCGGTGACTGCATCTGAAAGATGTCTTGATGTCTTGATCGGTGTGACCAGAACCTCGGATTGAATAAGACGTGCTGCGTCATCGACTGCGGAGAGGGACGGCAGCTCATAGCCCGTCATTGCAGTGGTGCTATGCGGGGCAAAATTGGCCCAAGTCAGAGAGGAATCTTTTATATGCACTGGTTGGATAGTGCCAATGAGTGGAGACAGTGCGTGCTGCCATAACTCGCTCTTACAGGGTTCCAGTGAGGTCTCACCGCACCCATACAAGGATGGCGGCCTCTACGGCACAGGACCTGAAAGACGTAAGACAATGTACTAGGAGAACTCCTATTACCACGCCGATAACTCTCGCAGGTTACGCCCCAGATCTGAGCTCAGCCCGAAAGCTGAGAAAGTTCCTGAAATGGCCTAGATGGGGCGTTTGCTGACCTCGACCCCAGGCCACACTGCTGAGACGCAGCACCGGCCCCAGATGTATAACCTCGGCTTCAAATTGATCCGCACTTTTCCTGTGCATTGGCAATCTGTTTATCACGTGGAGTTATGGTTAAGGATTTCAAACAATCACTGGAATGTCTCAAAACGCCAGCCCGATGGGATTCAACTACTCCAGACACCAAAGCTGCACCTCAGGGCATCCACATGACCCTCTTGAGGTCTAAGAGCTTGGTTCCATTGCTCTTCTTGCCATTGCTCCTCCAGTCGTTCTTTTCCACCCCCTTACTTTAAAGAACGCTAGCTGTCAAAACGGTCTATCGTGTATGTGATGCGCGCCGGGTGAATTCGGTAACTCGTCGTTGATATCGTGAATACGCGATTGTTAGTCGATATGGTCACGTAGCCAGGGATAAAGGCTGAGAACAGATGCTCGAAAGCGACTGTGGCTATGGCATTGACTGATGCAATTCGCAACCGGTGGAAGGTACCGAGAACGTTCCAGCGCTTCACGGCCGCAGGATCGGACAGAATGCACCAGAGGCTTTGAAGACTGCGCCCGTAGTCCTCCGGCGTGATCCAGCTCATACTTCTAGGGTTGCTGATGCGTAGTACGAGCATGTTGATGGTAAGCTCGGGAGAAGAGAGCACGAGTAGCGGAACGTAGACCCGGAGAACAGCCGAGATGATCCCAGGAGCAAGATGTGTATTGGGCGATCATAGAAAGGTGGATTTGCCATCACGTAAGAGCCCTGAAAGCATGGCAGCGACGGTATTGCATAGCGAATAGTGAAAGACGACGAGATGGTATCATGTAAGACGCTAGGATAATACAGCTTAAGGAAGATAGAATGAGCTTGAGGAATGAAACACCATTCGAAAACGTGGCACTTACCTCGCTTGAATGATAGTAAAGAGCGTTGCTGTTGCGGGTAGGAAGTGTACGATTTTCCCGGACAGTGTTGCAGATCCATCTTTCCGAAGCAGGCACCATGCTTGGAGTCGCGATCACCGACTACAGCTCACCTGGCAGGAAAGGGCGACTTGGACATAATGATACACCTTAAATCGATCAGTATCGGAAGAGACGAGTAGCAAACGTCACTGCTCTTGTCTGGGTCCACTTTTCGCCAGAGTATTCTCAAAATTTCCACCCTCACCGCGCCCGCTGCCCTGCATCGATTGTTGCCTTTCTCGCTCTGCGGCACGTCAAATCGTCGACAAGGTCCTGGTGGGCACAGGTGCCATCCATTTCCTATGAGTGAAATGGTTCGAATAATCACGAGATGAAGGGATGGCATTAGAAATGTGGGCACATCAGAACTACTAGAGGGAACGCATTGCGTGCAGTGAGTGGTTGCATTTATTATGACGTCATGCCTCAGCCCTTTGGCACTAGTGCCACTCCAAATTCCCGCGCCCAATGGACCCCTACTCACCTCATTCACCCCAATCGACGGACATCCATCTCTATCGCAGACTACCCGGTGTCCAAATCTCCAATCTGCGGATTCCCGTAATCTTCAGATGAAACTTTGCGCGAAACCGCGCCGGAAACCGAGAACCTCCCTCACTGACTGACGCGCTTACGAACCGGAATCCGCGCCGCGAATCTCGCGATACTGCTCCCGCATCGCCATCGCAACCTCGTGCTCAGATTGACCGAGAAACCTAGGCTCGATTTCAAGAGCTGTCAGCTTACGGCGCGCGATCTGCTCGAAGTCGTAGGCCATAGAGCCTTTCTTCCTCCGCTCCAAAGAGCATTTGCTGCCGACATGGTGATGGAAAAACCGACAGAAGACGATATCACTCCAAAGCCAAGGCTCTAACACCTTAGTGGACACAGCGGGAACGGCGCGCAGGGTCTCCTTTAGCACCTTCGCAAAGTCGAACTGCGTCAGGTACGAGCTGGCTGCCTTGTGCATATCGTGGCAGTATAGCGCCAGGGCCCAGAACTGCTGCGCGTGGTCTTTGAAATTAGTCATATCGAACAGGTGCGTCATGTAAGCCAGATCGATCTCCAGATTATTGCCTGCTTGTTGGAACTGGCCGCGCCAATGATCGAGAACCAGATCTTGGACCCAATCGTCTTCGAATGCCTCAGCTACAACATAAAGCTGCACCAGAGAAGTGAAATCCCAGGTGATCGGTGTCGATACGGATCGATAACCAATTTTGCCTTCCGGATCCCGGTAGCGGACGATGGCGAAGTCACAATCCGGCAGCTGAGACATTGGCTTTGGTGAGATGCACTGGGCATAGCGCTCGACGATGATCTTGGCCGTGTCCCGGACGACGTAGCGCCACGCCGGTTTGCTCTGGTTATCTGCGGCATACTTGTTCGAGCTCCTCCGCAGGTCTCCACAGGGAACGGCGACGTTGCCACGCGAGCGGCCCCGTACATCCTTGATGACAATGGTAACGAAGTCGGAGTCCTTGAGTTCAGGGGCTTTACGGCTTTGCTCGATATAATTGCCTACGTCAGCCGCATTTCGGTTTGCGTTCGGAGGGCGGTATATCCAGCCAGGTGCTCGCCGTTTCGGGAGCGCCGGATGACGCGGCGCTTTCTGTGATAGTTTGGATGGGATACCCTTTGATACCATCTGGAGACTTTCCTGGTCTTGAGGAGTCTTCCGGGAGACTTTGTCCTCAGCACGTTCTCGAAGGATTCGATCAGCAGCATTCTCTTTGCAGTACTCAATCTTCGCAGGATACGTGGGGTTCGCGGCCCGGTATTTCGCCATCTTGGTACGGTAGCGCTTTTCCATCGCAGCGGCGCCAATATCGGTTCCGAAACGCGAGTTGTAGAGCATAGCTACTGCTGAATACGGGAGTTTGCCAGTTGTAGTCGATTTCGGACCGAAAGGGTCTGGGTGGTTGTTGTCGCGAGTGTGGATTATGAAAGCTTCTTGCTCCTCGCGCAGAGCCTCCAGGTCGCGCTTCGCTTGCGCGGCAATTCGTAGGGAGTCCTTGTCACGAGGCTTGCGCTGCCCGTGTTTCCTTCCAGTCGGATGGATCTCTCCGGCCCTGTCGAAAAGGTCTACAGCTACGCCGGAACCGGCGTCCGGGCGGTATTCGTCCTCCCTTTCATCGTCGAGTATTTGTTGTGGATTGTTCTGTCGAGATCGTTCGCGATCCCCGCAGAAGTCTACCACTGTATCAGCCCTCGAGTCTTCATAAGTGGCAAGTTCGTCATATGGGTCTGCCCCACCTTTGAACTGTTTGGGCTGTCGCTGGGAAGGGGATGGAGCAGGAATCGCTGTCTCTATTTCTGACTCACTGTCCGCGTCCGAAATCGTCCGGGGGTTCCCGGTCTGGTTTGTCTTCGACTTCTTAGTCGCAGGTTCTCGCGTCAGATGGTGATTCTGCTCCTCAACAAAGGACACTCGGTCATTACGCTTGTTGCTGAGAGCCTGAATATTCTTGGACGGACGTCGTGGCTCAGGAGGCGTAGATTCACCATCTGAATCCTCCACCATCGAGACTTTGCGCTTTCCAAGGGGGACCATCGTTGCTACGTTTGGTAGGTGTCCTAAGATCGTGGTCGGTAATGATCGGTTGCGATGAGACAGGCCAAGTCCTGGGAGAATAGGGGGAGTTTATATACTGAAGAGCTGGAAGACGAAGACCAGATATTCGTGATCGCGCAACCGAGATGAGCGCGCTGGATGTGAATTGCGATGCGACTCACATGTCACCTGACATGGGGTAGTAGGCTCACAATGTCGATTCGGAGGTTCGGCATCGCGTTCGTCACTAAAATCGCGAAGCACTAAAATATTCCCAAAGGGGATATATGCTTTGGGGACAATCTAAAATGTCAAAGTCGCAAATTGAAAAGATTATTCTACTTGAGTGATTGACTCGAACCAGCCCTTAACCAATGAGAAGGCAGATCGACTCGCCGACCCGAACGATAGCAAACGCCATGAACGCCTGATTAAAACTACGAATACCGCATTCCACCATCAAAATGCGCCAATCATAACCTACGAAGCACCGAATCTACCTTACTTACGAAGAGTACGTATCTTTGAGCGAAAGATACGCCAAACGTCAGGGCGCTGTTGAAGTGTCTCCAGGAAGCGTTGAACATCGTCAGCGATGGCATCCATCGAACTAAACAAGCACGTAGCAGATTTTGCAATACCTGTTAACTGGTCGCGGACGTTATCATGCTGGATCTCCTCAATGCCCATCGATTCGCGGATGACGTGGAACTTCTCGCATGCCTCCTCGGCCGACTTGAGATGATCTTGTAGTGTCTTCGGCAGCTTTACTGCCATGCGATTGTCCTCGCTGAGAAGCTGCTGAAAGACATTCTGATAAATAGTCAGAATCTCAAAGCACTCGTCGTAGAACTTGCGCAATGGTACGACCTCGGAAAAGGTAGCGGCTTGCTGCTTCTCTAGGTGACGGAGTCGCTCGGTCTTGATGTTAAGGGCAGTAGACGAATCCACGCTCTCGTCTTCCATCTTGGCAAGCAGACCATTATACAACGTTTCGAACTCCTTGCCTTCCTTCTCGACCTGAGCCAGGAGATCCCCCGCTTCGATGAGTTGCTTATGCCGGGCCCTGAGCTGGTCTTCCGTTTCCATGAGCTGGACTTCCTTGGCTCCAAGGGTGTTCAAGTGCTTTTCTTCTATCGACTCAATGATGTCCGCGGTGCGACGATCCTTCTCGACGAGCTTCACGATGGTGGCTTTGTGTGTCTCGCACTCAGTTTGGAGGCGGCGGATTTTATCGTCCTGTTCTTGCGCATTGACCTGCCTCTTCAACGCTTGCTGAAGCTTGGCCTGATAAGTGGCATTGTGGTCTTGTTCTTGCTTGTACAAGCCTTGGTAGAACTCAATTTGGCCTTGCGCTTGTATAAAGTCAACTCGCAGTTGCTTGTGGTCGTCGGGCAAGTCTTCTGCAGCCTGTTTTACGTCACGGAGTTGCTTTTGTAGGTCTTCGTTGCGTTGCTGGAGGTCCTTCTCCCGCTCTTCGACTTCTTTGATGTAGTCATTCGCGGCTTGGAGTGCATGTTGGAGTTCGAAGTGAGCCTGCACTTCAGGGGAGATGACGTCGCGCGCAGCGATACCTTTCGCTTTGGCGTCCGTGAAGACGGATTGGAGACGCTTCTGAAGTTCGCCGAGGGTCGACATGGCTGCGTGCTGACGGTGTTGAATGTGCTTGGTGAGGTGATATGGATAACATACATGCTCTGAGGACACTTAATATAGAAGGTGGGCCAAACTTATCGACGTTGTGAGTTCACATTGTTCTCCGGGCACAAATAAAAGGTGTGCCATGTCGGCGCACAATGCGCGTCTTAGCAGCGAACTAAAGGAGACAAAAGAATAAAGAACCGGCACTCTAAGCAAACTTTCAAGCAGTTGCCGCGCACGGAATAACCAAGTAGGCAGTCTTGATGGTAATCAAGACGGGTGCGTCGTAGCCGGGAAGTATACCAAGCATACGTGAGCCTCTGGAGGAGCAAATCTAGGGATGCAACATTGTGACCCTGAGCACACTCAGCATCCTAATGCTTTATATCTCTTCGGTTTGGCTTGTAAGATAGGTATATTGTTCTGGGAAGTCAACTTCCAGCCTTGGTATTGGTTGTGGTACATATTCAGCGCTAATCTGGTTGGAAGGGCATGGCCCTGGATGGTCAAGAAGGGAACATTTATGAAGCGCACTCTAAACGGGTCCCTCACGACGATCTTTCACAATCAGAATACACGAATGCGCTCGCAGGAAATTACCACAACAAGACTAAATTTGGACTTGCCCCAGTGTACCCTGGAGACGCTACGGACCGCGATCAACACCGTGTACAAAGGATTAGCTTAGCCATCTCCCCAACACCCTATCACAACAACCTTCCCCAAGTTTCTGCCACGCCATCCTCTTGTTCCCCTCTCGGCAGTTGCTCTTCTGATTTTGCTTTGCCTGAAGAATCGATCTCACCTGGACCAAGAGTTAGCATGTCCAATCTCGGGTCGCACCAAGCTTCAACACTGCATGCGAAGTAGCATCTGATTTCAGACGGAGAACTCTAATGTGCATACTTACCAGTGATTCTGATAGGCGATAAGCCGTAGGTCTACTCCGAGTCGTCTGTGACGGCCGTATCGAGGTACCTGTTGGCATAGTTCGGGACGACGCCCTGTCTCTTGTCGAGGTACGAGTTGGAATAGTTCGGAACCGTATTGGCCGATGCCTCATCTGGGGATTTCTTGTCGAGATACGAATTGGAATAGTTAGGGACGACGTTGGCAGAAGCTTCCTGCGCGGATCTCTTATCGAAATAGGAGTTGGAGTAGTTCGGAACCGTGTTGACGGAGGCGTCCTCTGGAGACTTCTTGTCCAGGTAGGAGTTAGAGTAGTTGGGGACAACGTTGGCAGTAGCCTCTTCAGCGGACCTCTTATCAAGATACGAGTTGGAATAGTTTGGAACCACGTTGGCTGTAGCCTCGTCTGCCGACTTCTTGTCCAAATAAGAGTTGGAATAGTTCGGAACCACATTGGCTGTGGCATCCTGGGGAGATTTTTTGTCAAGGTACGAGTTGGAGTAGTTGGGAACGACGTTAGCCGCTTCAGTGCCATCAACGTCGCGAACCTGTAGGATACTGATCAGCATATGAAAGTCTGAAAGTGAATGCCACTCACAGCAGCTGGCTTGATGGGGCTGCCAGCGACGAAGGAAGTCACTGTAGCAAGTAGGACGAGATATTGAGTGGAATGCATGTTGGCTAGGAAGTGATTCCGATGTTTGAAGAAGAGAGGGATGATTGTGTAGTGAAGAGATGTTGAGCTGTGAAGATGGTTCTGATGTATTTGATGGGTGCTGCTCAAGTTATTTATGCTGGATGTCCCGTAGTGCATCCCTACGCTTTAGGACTATGCCTTTACGCGCTGAGGCCACACTTCCACATCTCGAGAACGCCCCCCTTCGTCTTCGTAACAAGGACTTCCGATGATGCAACACTTGTAAGCTGTCGTATCTTCACACACCTTGTCTGGCTCCTTCCATCACTTCACCCTCCTTTCGACTCAAGTCTCAGGAGTGAAGGATATCATGGCTGCATTACTCAGATGATCCTGAAGGCGGCCTTCGAGAAGAGGTTACTGGTCCTTAGATCTCTGAATACCCTGGCATTTCTATCTCCAGTAAGGCAATGCCAAAGGTTGCATCCTACTGTCTGCACTCAGAATCCCCCTCCTAACAAACTGCAGTCAGCCATCGGCCCCAATTTGAAAGCGGGATGCAACACCGAGTTGAAACATGTTGACCAGAGACTACTATTCTTTGATGCTCATGGTCGATGAGGCGCTTGCTTCGTGTTCGAAGGAGTTGATGTTCGGTTAGTATATGGGTCCGAGCGTCAGCGTAAGGTCATCGAGTTCCTTGGCGTGAAACACTAATGCGTGTAAGTTTTACTCCGGTCCAGCTTCACAATTCAAACGCAGTCACGCATGAGATTGAATCGCTGATGTTGCGGCGCTAACCTAAGTCACGCCAGGCAGGTAAGCGAAGTGACTGAGCCTCGGGTGAAGATGCATCGGTGAAGGGAGTCTTGACGGTCTTGACGACACTTCAACATCCGCTATCAACAGACTTCCAGTCGCAATTAAACTCCTTGACTCTGAACACAGATACCATCGACATGGCCATGAAGCAAAGCTCGGAAGTTGAGGAGCGACTCCTCTCGCCCACATCAGTCTATGAAGAACATATGGATTATCTCCCTTCGCAGGACCATCATCGTCAAAAACGTTCACACCTTCAGCTGTGGACCCTAGCCAACGTGCTCTTGTCCATGATTCTCGCTGGAGTGCTTATTGCGAAACCTTGGATGAGCGTGTTGAACGCGCAGGAGCTACTCAAGGCAACGTCATTCTACTGTAAGTGGAAGCCGCTACTATCTGGCATTGCATGCAGAAGTTCACATGGCTGCAGCTCCAGTGCTTGAACAAAGAAAGATTCCAACATATAAGCATCAAATTGACGGCGGCATTGCGTCGAACAAGACAAACAACATCGGCCGTCTACCTCCCGGTCCAATTGCTGATGCAGCATGGTTTCGCTTCGAAAAGATCCGCACGGTTCCGATAACGAAGAGCGACGTGGTCAAGTTGAAGAAAGATCCAGAGACAGCAGCTCGGTTTCCAGACTCACAGTGGCACTTCGGTGACGAAGCATACATGGGCCAACTGGACGTTGTGCATCACATTCATTGCCTGAACCAGCTGCGCAAACGCGCTTTCCTCACCGATCCACGAAATCCCGATCATGACAACACGAAACCTCCCGTCGAAAAACCAGAGTGGTACTGGGTGCACCTGCAACATTGTGTGAGCGTGCTGCTGGAGGTACTGATGTGCAGCGCGAATGCGGATGTGCTGACACTGAACTGGATTGAGGAGGTCGACTATCCGATGCCGGACTTCAGCGTCAATAAGCAATGCCGTGACTTTGAGGCAGTCATGCAATGGCAAGAGGATAACGCTGTGAGCTTGGATGACATGGAGAGGATGACGAAACCAAGGGATGGCGAGGCTGGCAGGATTCTGCAGGGAGAGAAGGAGTGGTGGAGCTTACCTGGTGTTCGAGGCGAACATGGGCATTAAGCTGGGATTTCGGGGACTACATGCGACAGCAGCTTGACCCAAGGAACGTGTATGATTAGTTCTCATAGTTCATAGAGATACGGGAAGACCCGAGTTCATACAGACCAAGGTTAGTGATTCAGCATCGCAACTTCAATAGAGTTCCAAGTTCCAGGCTTCGCCATTTAACTCGCCAGTCTGACCTGCATGTGTACCTGTATCACTATGGGGCCAGATAAGCGACAAAGCTTGTTCGCGAATCCGAGGCTACTTAGGCGCTTCGTCTAACAATCCCCCAGATCCTTCCGATCCCCCAGCTCTCGTCAGCTGCAGGGGTACAGACTCCATGATCCTCGCACCAACCTTCGCATACCAGATCACCAACGGATTGCTCAGCCTGGCTTGCACGTCTTTCGAAACACCTTCAGAAAAGATGATACGAGCGCAACCCGAGGCGAGTTTGAACCAGCAGGATCGCTCATGCACGTTAGACTCGGGTCAGTAAGCTCGACCAGCATACAGTCACAGCCTGGTAATATTCATACTCGCCTGCTCTTCAACTGAGCGCATTTCTCATCAGTTCACTTCCTTCTACTCTCTGGTTACACAATGAAGTACCAGCCTGTTGACTCCGATGATTGTGACTTGGAAAGTACTTCCCTCGCCGGACGCGTCATTCGACAAAGTTCAACGAAGCGCAGCCGTTTTGGATGTCTCGTGGAAATCACGAGAGCGCTAGTCGAACTCTGCTTGTTTATCTTTGTTGTCGTTCTGATCCTGCACAACCAATCTCTTAGACTGAACATTGGGTCGTCAAGCCCTGGCGGGTCATCGTTCATAAATCGTAAGTAACCATCCAGTTAAGGGGAGAAGAGACGAGGGCTGACGACGTGAGCAGTTCCAAACCGGCCGATGAAGATGAAAGCAAGCCATTATTACCTCGACGTAGCTATGTTCTACAACCAAACCATTCTCGAGGAGCGTTTGGTCCGGTTCAAAGAGATATCATCGGGTAAGGAAAATAGCTCGCTGAAACACGGCTTTGTTGATGAAAGTTCAGATGACCGAGGCATGGTATCAATACCGGAGTGGAGGCATCACGGTCTTCCTGCGCCAATGAAGACGAATGTGAAGTACCTAGGTGGACCGGATGAAGTGAAAGAGACCTACCAGATCGCTTACTATCACCATGTTCATTGTATTGTGAGTCCTTCCATGTCTGCACTCGTCTGAAAGTTGGGTCTAACCTTGAAAGGCGACCCTAGCGTCGACGTACGCTCGCGCGAGGATGCACCCGCACGAAACATTCAAGGAGGCTGATGCGCACACTGCTCACTGTCTCGAGGTCCTCCGTCTGGCGGTCATGTGCCTTGCGGATACTACACCGGAGGACGGCGTAGACTTTTGGCAGAACGAACACCAATGTCGCGACCATGAGGCGCTGAGACGATGGTCTGGAGAACATGCAGCATATAATATGACAGAGCTTCTTGGGTCTGGTAGAGTCGATTTTCTGTGAGTAGAACTGAGATATATCAGATATATCCACATCAAACTCTGACAAGGATGATTCGGGTCTTCATTCGCGATGTCCCAGGGTAGACTTGGCAGTGAATGTCTATATCATGTGAACATGATCGTCTTAAGCTTAGTCTTAGAAATCACCCCACTTTCGTCGCTGACAAATATCACCCGGCCTTGGTATCGCCGTGCATCTGGAAAACTTTCGCCCCATGCACCTGTGCACAGACTAAAATTCCCCGACTTGGCAGGAGATTTGTAGCGCACAGACGGGTATTTCTTCTCTCGATCAAAGCCATGCAGGTCGACCGGTACATGGCGAACTGTGTGTCATGTAATCGTGCCGAAGCTGACATATGAAAAGGGCGCCAACATCTATCTGACCGTGAAAGGGCGACGCGACGCAGCATAAGAACGACGAAGGTCTCAGGATTCATTCCTCGCTCAACCACAGCGCCATCATTGGAGTTCGCGATTTCGTCGGTTCATTTTCGGAAGCCCGTCAGTGCGCACTGCGAGTACAACGGCACTGTTCAATATGTCGCTACGCACCACTGCTGCTACCCGCTTCGACAGTTTTGACTCTTATCGTACCTCATATAAGAAGATCGGCGATCATGAGATAGAGGTCGTCGTCCTTGTACCAAAAGACATAACAACAGGGAAACACCCGCTGTTCGTCGAGTGGCATGGTGGTGGTTTAGTATGTCTTTAGCCATGACTTGGGCGCAAAGTACTGATATCGCTCCAGACTGCCGGGACAGCAGCATACCCTGACTGGTTCGCGGCCTATCTTGTACCGTTCCTGCATCGGAACAGTGCGATAGCTGTCTTTCCTAATTACCGTTTGGCACCGGAGCATACGGGAGACGATATCCTCGAAGACATTGGCGATTTTTGGTCATGGCTACGTTCCTCTTTCTCAGCCTACATGGCGTCCAGGAACCAGTCTATCGAGGCTGACCTCGCTCGCATACTCGTGGCCGGAGACAGTGCAGGTGGCTGGTGTGCGCTGCAGTCGGTTCTCTCTCAACCGCAGTCGACCTTGAAAGCGTGCCTCATTCAGTATCCCGTCACGAACGCGTTTCCAATGGATCCAGATGACAAGCCGTTTGGAGAAGATATTCCGCCAAAAGAGATTCTGGACGAGGCTCTTGCATCAATTGTGCCCGGAACGGTCCTTAGCAGCGTAACGCCACCAGCCAGAGGTTTTATGTCGGCGATGCTGCGGGCGCATAAGCGATGGCATGAGTACTTTGGCGACGCAAAGCATCTCATGCCAGACACCCGAATCGAGAACGCAGATTCCTTGGTGCCCACTTACATCATCCATGGCAAGGATGACACCGTTGTGCCGGTCAAATGGACGCATGCTTTCGTGGAGAAGACAAGGACGATTTTCCCGGATATGCGTGTCAAGCTCGTTACTCCGCCAGGCGACCATGGGTTTGATATCGAGTTGTACGAGGAAGACGAGCCGTGGCTAAAGGAGATATTGGAGGAAGTCGAGAAAGACTGGATAGCTTAGCGCTGCGACCATGGATGTACTGCCATATATAAGAATCAATAGACGTCCGTCGTCATAAGACCTGAGTATCGGATCTAACGGAACAGCTAGGGTGTTTGAATCGAGACGAAGTGTGCTGCTGATTGGACTCCCAGGCTGTTGGGAGCCAGGATGACGATTGGCACCTATTATGATTGACGCGTTGCGACGGATTGGGGAGACGCGGGTATCGTTTTCGGAGACCTAAACCTGGCCCCAAACCGGAAATCACTGACACGCCAAGCCGACGGCGTGAAGTGCTCGGGGAAGATCGAATCGCGGGTGGCGAAGGTGAGTGTATCACTCCAGGGTGAGACAATATCGCGAACGATGATTGTAAGTCTTCCAGCGCGCGTGATGGGACGTGAGTGAAATGAGTTTTGTGGGCGGGTGGGGAGTCCAGACACGCGTAATACGAAGCTGACTCATAAGCTGCGCCGCTTGCCCATTTGCGCAATCCCGCGTCAGCCATCGCATCATCTTTCGAACCGCCAGCGCGAGAACACTTTACGGATACACCATTCAATCAATATGCGCCTGCTTGATCTCCCACTTGATTGTTTCCGATACCTTCTGAGTTTCATCGCTCGCGATTTCGACTATCACGAGCACGTTCACGACTTCATCCGCCTCCGCCAGATCAGTCGCTTGCTGAACGTCGAAGTCTTGCGAACGTTATCGACTCCTTCGTTCTACAAGTGGGAGCGCAATGTTCGCACGCTAGAAACCACCGTCCACTTCAATGCCGGCTGGAACCACCCCAGTCTGTTTGAACGCCTTCCGTTGTCGAACAGCTGGCCGGAGTTCGTCGCGTCGTACCTGTGTCTCAATTTACACCCGGGGAGTCCTTGGAACGCCAACTTATCCAGTTTCCTCAATCACGTCGTTGATGGTGTCCTGTCTGCGGATGGTCTTGATCGATATGACGGGTCGCGGGCGACAATCATGAGGGAGCTCTGTTGTCGCATCTTCGTAATGAAAGAATGGCGACTCGGAATAGCCTGGTGCACGAGCTACATCCTCGGAAAGCCCACACAACATGGGGGGAAAAGTTTCAGTGAGAACGAATCACTGGATCTCAATATCCTACTTGCGAGACTGCTGCTGGGGCGACGAATGAGATTATCCCAGCCAAGTATCGATGATCTGAAGACTCGCGAAAGCTACGTTTTTGGAACATTGTTACAAACCTGTTTACAAGGCGGGCAACCTGCGCTGGTTACCTCCCTCCTCAGATCCTACAAGAAAATCAGCTA
This sequence comes from Pseudomonodictys pantanalensis, assembly GCA_019022785.1. Taxonomy (NCBI): domain Eukaryota; kingdom Fungi; phylum Ascomycota; class Dothideomycetes; order Pleosporales; family Parabambusicolaceae; genus Pseudomonodictys; species Pseudomonodictys pantanalensis. Next base: position 170,827 of record JAFHBV010000012.1, read on the forward strand.
CAAGATGTCATGCGATATACTACGAGCAGCAGTCGCACGCGAAAGCCCTGACATGTTACGCCTAATCTTCTCCTCGAAGCACGATTTGGCTGCATCCCTCCCAAACCCACACGTATATATTGTCGCCTTGTCAGCCGCTATGGACAACAACCGAACAGAGACAGCAAAATATCTCGTGTCCCGATGCGCCGATCAGGGCTTCTTGGTTCAGCCGGTCAACACTGGTGATTGCGAAGAAGATGAATCCTACATATGGTCCATGGATCTCGGGCATATGGCCTATTGGATTACGGAGGCAGCTAAAAGGAACAACTTTGACTTCGTCAAATTTTGCTTGGATGGAGTGGATCACGACACGCCCCTTGGGGAAGAAATGATTAGAAGGGGGAAGGACATCCTGCCGACGGTTGCCTTCTATGGGCATCAGGAAATGCTTGGCTTTCTACTCAAATGGGGTCTCTCATGTGACCCTCATGCTATGATGCTCGGGGCTTTCTGCAGCGCCAATCTCTCTATGGTGCATTACCTACTCCATGATTGCGGCGCCATGATTCCCAGGCCAGCTTGGTGTTTCTTGCTGATGGTGGCGATCGAACATGGAACGCCTCGCCATTCAATGTTGATCGAAGCTGTTTTCTCAGATCCCAGCATCCTAGAGAGTCAGCAAATTACTGCCGATCAATTGTTTGAGGGACCCCGCAGTGAATATGCAAGTCTTCTCCGACAAGCTTGCATTCACGGGAACCTTTTCCTTATACGCAAGATCTCGAAAGCCGGCGCTTTACTTGACGATTTTGGCTGCGCAGAGTATCGAGAAACATCACCGATCCTGGTCGCCCATATGGCGGGACGGATCGATGTTGTCAATACGCTGGTGGAGTTGGGGGCCACAATCATTGATCCGCTGGAAACGAAATTCATGGAGGAATTTCGAAACGGGAAATATCCACGAAGTTGGCCAAGGAGAACCATCTTTTCTCATCACTTCGATCGATGGTTCATGGCAGAGAACAAGCCTGCTGGCATTCCAGAACAGGCGATAGCGACATACAAGCGGTATGACTAGTCTACGAGTACAGGGAGAAAAAGAGCTTATGAAACATATCAACATTGTTACCTCTAACCCAATTTAGCACTATAAACGCCGTCCTAGACCCGAAAACGTTCGTTTGATGCGGCACCATGTCCGCCACAAGGCTGCCGTGGCTTCACCGGATTGCGATCCACCCGTGCACGATAAACGGGCAGACCATAAATTCTCCTCAACAATGCAGAACTTCAAAGCAGTGGGGATCCTCTTGCTCGGCCAAATCTAGATATTTGCCGCTGGAGCACCAGGCTCCATAGTCCTTGCGATAATAATTAGCAGCCGCTCAGTATGTTCCTTTGACGTAAGCTAGGGAACACTTACAGTTCCACTTGCCACATGCCAGGAAGGTTTGGACCATTTGCACCGCCATCCATCTTTCTGGTAAATCTGGCCGCCGTAGGTCTGTGTTTCTCGAAAACTTGTGGATGATCCAATGTTGCCCTGGCAACTGGCGATATCAAATCGCTTCCCAATAGCCATATCCAGTCCGGTCCGTCGGTCTCTTTGATTACGAAGTCATTGGAGTCTCCTCGTGCAACTGACCACTGATCAATCCTGTTGCTCACATCGGTTCTCTCCTTGTCCGTAATCGTGACCCTCCCAATGGGTCCTACTCTTTCCGTGGCCCAAGCCATTGCGATGTGTTCGGATATATGCGGGCGTTCGTCCATGGGCAACTCGCCATATCTAGGTATGGCTTGATTACCCTTTCGATACATTGCTGATATATCCATCGTAGAAGTGTCTGGGATGATAGTCGCCTCAAAGACCGGGAGGTTAGGTCTGTTATTCTTATCTTGTGAAACCCCTACAACGTTGGGGTTGGTAAAAACCTCCATCTTCATGTCTCCTGCTGCGTTTGGCTGCCATGTCTTCTGAAACCTGGTGGGACTCATCAGACTCTCATATTCGGCGAAACTTTGTTCGGTAGGACGAATCTTGACAAATTCGGCCTTGTATTGGTCGATGTACCCGCGGCCTCGTTCTTCAGGAGTCTTGGCGGTATCTCCTCCCGAAGCAGAGCCTTGATTGGGATGGAGGGCGCTGGGGCGATCGCTTCCCTTTTCATTCTTCTTGCCGCCTGTTTTGCCAAGTCCAAAGAGCCGTGGTGGTGCTCGGTGTTCTAGTATGCTCGGCTCGGCATTTCGCTGTACTGAAGGCTTTGAGAAAGCCTGCTCGACGTCAAGGGAGCTAAGTTCCGCAAATTGAGTATCTATGAATGACGGAAGGGCTTGTGTGATCGTGAGCAGGCCGAATACTGCAGCTAATTTGAAAGTGAGTGGATGACCGAGATACATGATTGAGATCTGGAGGCTAATAGACTAAGGAGATTCCGAGTCTCAAGAAATGAAGTGCAAAAAAAAGGGGGTATGACTTCAAAGAAAATTTGAGGAGTTAAAAGATTGACGGAGCTCGGTCACTTTGGAGATGCGATACTACTGTGCATGTCGGTTGACTTTTATACACATCGAAAAAGAAACAACTCCGTCTCTATACACATGTCTGTCCGATGTTAATTTCCGTCTCACAGGTGGCTTTTTCAGTCACGAAAATGCCCCACTGTATGCATCGGATCAAAATACCATCCGGAGAAACATGTTAAAATATTTCATGGTAACTTTGGGCACCTTCGGATGTTGTTTGAACTCGGTGGCACGTACACGGATTTCCGTCAGGGTGTTTGGCGGCATGGCTGTGTTCCCAGAGTGCGGCGGCACAGCTGCAGACTTCTGCAATTTAGCTGATCGTCCTGGAGTTCCGAAAACTACTGTCTAATTACCGCTTCGACGGAGCTCTGCGGGTCGTTGGTGTTGCATTAGTCACACTGTCGCTTTATCACCTCATCGTGGAGAACAGGTCAGCCAGAGTGCGCTTAGTTTTTCGAGCACAGAAACCCGAAATACGCATGACGTTAAATACGCAGACTACAGTAGCGTGGCATGATAGATCTTGCGATAAGTTTACAAGGACTTCCTGGGCGCGCTCGAAAAGGCGCACTTTTCAGAAAGCACTGCGGTCGCTCCCTACCTTAAAGTGAGGCTATTTCAAGGACCAGATTACCCCTACAATGACATACCACAACCAGGGTAGATCAGGAACGAGCAACGGTGCCGCGCGAGGATATGGCCCATTTTCAGTCGTCACAATAAATTTTCGGGGGTTGCGTGCATTTTTTTGCCGTTGTGCTAACCTGGGACGGCACGCCGCCGGGCTGCATTTGGCCGCTGCACGGCCATTCGACCAATAGATAGGACACCGTGAGCTCTAGTTTAACAAGATGGATCATTCGGTCACCACCGAGCCACTTTATGTCCTGGTCAGTGCCGACCGGCGAAGCATGTTTCAATTCGATGCCCCCTGGCGGTACTCCATATCACTGAGACTCTTTTTGCCCAGCATTAGAGAGAAGATCATTTACGCAGGAAGGGACGACGATGACAGCTCAGGCATGTAGTAGGGTATTGTGCATGCTTAGAGGCCCTTGGCATTATTAGACGCAAATCATACGGAGGTATAAAGGCCGCAATGCCAGAGCCTATTGTAGCACCTTATTGCATGCTCTCTGAAATTCCTTCCAAGTGTTACCAGCCTTTAACTATTGAAACTCTTCAAATCTTCTCGGTTCTCCGTACACACCTGCTAAGTCTTTTCTTGTTCACCATCTCGTATTTTTTTGGTCCGGTATGTATACTTCTGCTCTCACCTCAACCATCGAGATTCTTGCGGCATCGTTGCTATCACTCACGGACTTCCTGCTGTTCATCCGTACCTTAGGTAGGGGCTTGACTAGATTTATGCCACAGAGAAACGTGCGCCGCCATCAATTTTCAACCAACTATCATCCGGGAACTCAAAGGGAAAGAACTCTACCCAAAACACCTCGGACACGCTTGTCCGAGTCCTACAAAACCCAAGGAAGAGTCAGACGACGACCCAGTGTCAAGCAAATCCCCACAAGAACGGGGAATAGAACCCATCGCTGAGCTCAACAACATATTAGATTGGAAGACGCCACCTAAAAAAAATTTCAGTGACCACGATCGTAAGTTTGCCGGCTGTACTCGATGCACGGAGCCCTCTTCAGACTCCGCTACGCCTGGCGCGCAAAAGGATCGAGTATATATCAGCACCCAATGCAACTAGACTAACTTGAAAGGCCTCATGGTATTGGGCGATAAAAGCTAACAACGGCTTTATGGAACGGGGCAGAGAGTTTTGTAAGGGCTCCAGAGATGCGTTCAGCGCCAGACATTACAGTTGCGGAAAACCGGCGAAGAACTGCCTCTTCTCTTCAGGCATTATAGCGAGAGAGTGGCATAATTTGGTAACGGGCGACACATGACAATAAAAAAGTCTCCAAAATAGTCAACGGAAATTCGACCGAACAACGGCGAACACCCTCTGTCGGGACCCTGGTGGCAATTGTGCTGAGTTCTTCCTGATTGAGCAGGGTGCGATGCCTAATGATCCGATGGCGACAAGATTTGAGGAGGGCTACGAGAAGTGCTACTATCCCAAGGGTCGGGATAGAAGCATAGTTTTTCTACACTTCTCTTCGTACTGGCGAAAGCTCAATATTGGCGGCATTCGGATACTGATATGAAAATAAGGTCTCGACGTGGCAAGCCCTCGAGGAAGCCACTTTGCAGCAAATTAACAAAGAATGAGACTCACTCGATAGTATCCAGCTCCGAATAAGCTGGTCACAAAATTCTGATCAGAACATTGGTTAAAGAGTCTTCAGTCACACCGTTCTCGAAAACCTTCCAGCAAACTTCACGTACCATCGAGCGCGTTTGTCATATCAGCGAAGTAGCCATCTAAATGCATGAAATCAGTCTATTGGATAAATCAAAGCACAAGCCTGAAAGAACAATGCAAACGCCATCTCAGCCACCAAAAAGCCAACCTCTGAAGAATCAATGTGTTATAGCCCGTGCTAGTTGAGTCCTTGACGATTGGCATATAACTCCAAGCCAAAATTCTGATAGACACTTAGCTTAGGTTGGCAGGAGGTGGTCCGTACTCCATAGTACTAGTTGCAATTATTAGCGGATTCGCCTGAAAGCCCATTTAATTGCAGTTCAAGTCGGTTTACTTACAAATCTCCCTGCCACATACCGATCGGCTGTCCGTTGACCGTTTGTTTGTGGAAACGGACCTTGGCTGGTCGCATTTTCCCGTAGATCTGTGGATGGTCCAGGGTTGACCTTGCAAGCGGTGATCCCATTTCGCTGCCGAGAAGCCACTTCCATTCGGGAGAGCTTTCCGTGAGCTCGAAGTCGATACCCTTCGTCTTGGCCCATTCATTGAGCTGGTTGTCCATTTGAACGTTCTTCTTGTCTACGACAATGACTGAGCTCATCGGATTTTCACCGCTATTCTGTCCAAAGGCGTAGGCCATATGGTCGGAGGTATAGGGGCGTTTTTTCACATCCGTGATACTGCCGTACATGGAATCAGATATTCCTCCCTGTCGAAATTTGGTATTGACGATCATTTGGCCGTTTTCGGGATTGACAACGGCTTCGAATATAGGCAACCCTGGTCCTCCCGCGGCTTCATTCGGATATACCCTATAGACTTGCGCGCCATGTGGGTCACTTGGATCGACCGGCACGGTCTCCCGTCTGAAATTCTCACTGATGAGTCTATCGTACTCAGCAAAACTGCCGGCTGGAGGATGTTCCAGGGCGAATTCCGATTTGTAGAGGTCGAAGTATTCTTGGCCTCGCTGCTCTGGTGTCTTTGCCGAAGGGTTGGTTGTACCCGAGCCCTCTCCTGCTGGCCTTACAGGTGGTGGCGGTCCTGTCCCACCAGAACCCTCGCCGGCCTTGTTTCCTGGGGGCGGTGGTTCGGTAGGAGCTTTGTCACCACCACCAAACATCCCCTTCAAAGTTGGCGCCATGCGGCCATCAAGAGAGTCAGTTTTGCCATCGTTGACATTGACCAGGGATGGTAAAGCATGAGTGAGAGCAATCAAGCCATACACAGCCGCTGCTTTGAGGACATGAGGTGCTGCAACAAGCATCGTTGACGGCGCGCAGCGAATATAGATACTAAAAAGAGTGTGGTGCCAAGAAGGGCAAAATGAAGGGAGTGAAGGAGGCAAATGAGTGACTTAAGAAACAGAAAAAGCGTAAAGAGTGAACGTAAAGTTGGAAAGCGTGGTGAAATGTCAATGTGTCCTACCAGGTGCCTTTTATCTTTCTTCAGATACAAGCGCTCCTCCCTAAAATATCCCAAAGGTTGAGGAATCATGGAAGACACGGAGTCCCAGAGGATCAATTTCCGTGTGAGAACTTTCATATTCCTTTGCGATGAGATGTCTTGCTCGGCTGGTTCCGTTGTACCCGAAGACGGGCGAGACTTGACAGTGACTACGAACAATTCGTTATCCGGGACCACACGTGAGATGGAAAATGAGATTCCGATGATGGCAAAGTATGCATCCTGCGCCCGATCAATATGTGTCCGGAAGCCTATCGGGGTCGAAAGCATTCTCGCTTGCAGCTCGAGGGAGTGACTGAACGAATAAGCGCCCGACTTTTTCAGAAAGCATCGAACGCAATCTGACAATCCGAGGATGTTACAAGCCCATACAAGTGCTCACTAGATAAATTCAGTATCTAATACCGCTGGTCAAGACAGGGGATTTGTCAGATGCGCATGATACCTGCCTCAAGGTGGAGGCGAGTGCTCAGTGTCGGTGAGGATCGATAAGATTGTCCTCTCAAAGGTTCCTGAAGGTCCGTAACTTCGTTGCGGCATAACACAGCCGCCACTTGTAAGAAATCTGACGAGGAATCAGGGTCCAAAACACCTGTTTCGAAGTGTTGTTAGGGAGTCCGTGAAAGCAGCACGCATACCGGAAAGTCGACGGTCGTGTCCAGTTGTTTCCCGTCCGCTAGGCACCCCGCTGCAATTTTCAGGCGTAACAGGGCGACTTAGCCCCCATCAAGCTTTGTCTTGCTACGCCCAACAAAGGCTAATCTCACCGTCTCTGGGGTTGTGGACATGCGTAGCGCTGTTCGCCTTACGCAAGGCCTTGGCTTGGCGTCATCTCGGGGGTGGCACTGGCACGTGATGGGAATACACGCTGACGTTAACCACAAGTGGTTAGTCTGCTTACGGATCCAACATGCACTGTTAACATCCTGATCTAGCAAATGTACTAGCATTATGAATTTTATATATACATTAGCGTATGTTTGAAACGGCCCCTTGCGTACATCAAATAACCAAAAATACTACTTCTGTGCCACCCGCTTTATTTACCAGCCGTCTTAGGCGCACGACTTCAATCCCGACTCTCTTCATCGCAGGATGCGTTCAATACACCGAGAATCATGGCAATCGGACAGACTCTGAAAATCAGACAGTCAGAAACTGTATGCGCGGTGAGTTGAACATCTCGACGTATTTGAACCGTCATCTCCGTACCAGAACCTTCTTTTGTCCGTCCCATGGCATGCCTTACTCCAGTCGTCCCGTGGCCCAGAACATGGTGGAAGACCGACAAGGACTTTGAAGAGGCCGGCACCAATGTGCGCAAGAATTAGAATCAGTTTCTGGTGGCTATGAACGTGGCGATCTTTAGATGGTGAGGCTACTAAGGTATAGATTGGCGACGGAGACACAAAATTGACTACACTCAGGGTCACCCATTGGCCAGACACACACGTTGCCGCTACGCGTCAAACACCAGTTTCGGAGCAACTCTTGAAGCCTTTCGAGGTTGAGAGGCGCAACGACCTTCTGTTCACCCGCCGCTGCACGATGCAGGCCGCCATGTACCCTCAGAGAGGATAATGTGACCAATATATGAACATTCTAATGAGAAAGTTGAGAATCTACTACTTTTTACTACAGATAAACGGACTTTATCCAGCTATATGGACCAATCACAACCGAGCAGCTCGCCCAGTGTTCCAACGTTCGCTTACAGAATTTACTTCGCGATCTTTCACTCAAGGATGTCCAACAGTGTGAGATTTTCAGGGGCGATTGCAATGGTATAATCTAGACTCACAAGGCGCGCGGTCTCATCGGGCTACTCGGAAGTTAGTTCAGGAGCAATATCTGGGTACTAGCTCTGAAATTCGACCACGATGGCAGTGCCTGAGCCGCGAAGATCGAGCTCCTGTGTGGTAGTGGACGAGCAAATAGGACGCGAAAGCAACTGAAGGCGGTGGAAGTGTCAGAAAATTGAAGGAGGACTCATAGAGGTCTTGTGAGGTTGGCGAAGGTGTGAAAAGGGCGACTCTATGAGATGAAGTTCCTCATGGTCACCCGCACTGTTGCTTCATATGCTCTAATTTGAGTACGAAAAGCATCTTGAACCAGAGGTTTCTTGTGTTGTGTCCCCGCTTGCCGCACTCACATACCATCATTAACAACAACATCGCCTGGCATCGTCTTGAGCCCTGATCAAACGATTAGCAAGCACAGTGACAGGCTTCTGGGTCAACTTACAATTATCACCATCAACATCCTCGACCATAGTCTGAGGCACGGTACATTTCATAGCCTCCTCATCCGTCTGCCTTACCAGCTCCTTACAATGATCATTATCGCACCTTGCATTCACCGCGCGCTGCAGCGAATCACCCTTCCAACCAAACATGTAATCGCCATGGTTGCCATGCCCAGTCTGATCACCCATGCTGAACACGAAGGGGTTGCTACCATCCTCAGGCCAGTCTTCCTTGATGTTGAAGGGCGTGGTGTCGAAGATGACTTCGTACATGAGCTGCGGCAAATGGACCGGATGCGATTCGGGACAGACGCCGCGCTCGCCTGGTTTGAGGGGACGGACGGCGACCGGTGGCTCGTAAGGCTCGAAGGGGACTGTGGCGTAAGCGACGTGGGATTGGTGGTCGGGGGAGTCGACGTTGACGCCGTCCCAGCATCTGTTAGTTGTAAGTGACCAGATCGCTTCCAACCAGACGTCGATTTTCAAATTGCCTACGTCGGAAACGCCACTGTAGTCCGAATTCCTCCCTCGCACATCTTATTCGGCAGATTTGTAGAATCAAAAGACGCAGTGTCCACGCATGGCGCGCCCCCAAACGGATTCTGGTTCTTGTTCAAGCAGCGATGGCAGATGCCGCGGGAATCGCCACTCTTGTTTCGCGCCATCGAGTTGCCAGCCAGCATGCGGAAACCCTATCGTAAGCGTCAGTGTCGTGTTTCGAAAGAATGGAAACAAGGCGCATGGACGTACCGGTGCGAATGCTGTCACGTTGCTAACCCCATCATATGGCGGAATATAATACACCGTCATTCCGCCATTCTGGTGAAGCCCGCCGTTCTCGACTTGCTTCACGCGTTTGAACGTGCCGTTCTTCGCTTTGAAATAAAGCGCTGCTGTCCAGTAGTTGGAGAAGTCCTGTCGCGAACGCCAATTAGCCTCTCGTCACCTAATGTCTTCTAATTCTCCCCGTAAGTTCTTTGTTCATACCTCGGCGAACGTGCAGCTCGTGCAGGTCGAGTGCGCCACCTGGTCGTATGCCACTGGTTGCATGTCCGCGCGGAAGGAGTTACCTCCAACCTGAAATTATCAGCAGTGCATCTCGCGGCGTTATGGCAAACTTACGATCTGATGCGTATGCGGCGTTCCCACCATACCCGGGTTGACCAACGGATCCAACCGCTCGACAACAAGCTGCGAACAGGCAAAGCGCATCATGTGCGCCACCTGAGCGCTCGCAGCGCCCAGCATTGCGAGTCCTGCTAAAGCCGTGTTGCGCATAGCTATATACTCTGAAGTCCTCCTCTCTAGCTGGTATGGATTCTGTGTATGCGTTCAAAGTCGTAGGTATTTGAGGCAGCACCCCAATTCCCAGGCCATCGCAAGCTCCCGGTCTTTATACTCCGAGCGGGGCTTCCCCATCTGCCGTGTTGTCCAAGAGATGCGACTTCATATCGCTGTTGGAGGTCACTACCGGGTACAGTGGCGGTTGAGTTACACGGCAATTAATATATGTGGCGCAGAGATTAAGCGCAAGGGACGAGCCCGGATGGATCGCGATAGTGATGGATGGGCATTGGGTGCCTCGAGAGTTTTGCGATTCTGCAATATTGTAGAGTTTCTTATCGGAAAAGGGATCTTGGGTGTTGGGACGCGTGGAGTGGAGCTACGGGTAAACGGAAGGAGTACGTGGGATGAATAAGGTAGGATGCATTTCACGCACACGCCTCTTCGTGCAGGAAGACAAAATGGCGAACGAAACCTACTGATACTGCCACTGAAAATTAGGATTTGAGATATCAAAATCTTCGCTGCGCTTCTCGTTCAAAATTGGTAGTTTCGTGACGTATGTCTTGTCCACAGCCAGGCCCGTAAAACCCGAAGGTCGTCAAAATGCGTAACATGTACGCTCTTGCTCCTTTTGTCTAAGTCAATCATAATGCCTAGGACACCTACTGATAGTATATATTCCTAGTCTCCATTACAGGTGGAACTCGCTACACGAGTGAACAGTATGGAACTCAAAAGCAAAGGGCAACACTTGATGTCATGAGAAGGCAGAGAGAAAGATATCGAAGGTGTCATCTTCTGCCTCTGATTTCCTGCAAACCTCAGCTCAGTGACTACTGCAAAAGCGAAGCCAGATGAGCGATGTTTTCCGTCTGGCCAAAACCAATTAGGGTACCTTTATGCAAGTTCTCTCTTCCACGCTGGGTAAAGAGGTTGCATCGAGACACTTAAGAAGTCGTGAAATGACCTCCCAGAACACTGAAAGCATTCAGGGACGAGTTCTGTGCATTGAAAGCCGCAAATCGGGTTATGTGAGGGCTCTTCTGCTTTCCAGAGTGCTCGTCTCTTCACAGACTGCTGAGCTGGAATTTAAAAAGCCAAGTTAGACAAAAATGCTCTCCCTCCTGCCTCACAAGGTCTGATTAAAAACTTTAGACATACAGCGCATGTGGACCTTGTTTGGCCTTCTGAGTGTCTAGAGTCTGGTTTAGAGAACATTGAAGCTTCACCTCCTGCGAGCTGCGAAATCAAAACAGCGATGCAATTACTATATGGTTCGAGTCTTCCTCCTTGACAGCCATATATCTTACTGCTCTCGGCAGCTTGGAGCTTTGCACAAGCTACTCTCTGAGTCCCCCATATCCAGAGGACTAAGGTGTATGTCCTGCACGCTCCTCATGCTCAACAAATCATCACGATGTGCGTTGATGAGCCACTTGTTCTTCTTTCTTTCCACAGCATCATAGCTGGAGAATGGTGTATATTCCGGAGACCTTGGCAGATACAATGTGCTGTAATCATTTGAAGGTTTCCAAAAGAAAAATGCCAAAGCTCTACGTGCAGTTCAGGACTCTGGAACGCCGTCATTCAGAAATCGTGAGTGTGGCCATCGATGGGGACGATGTCTTGCGGTCGCCCAAGACGGTCTCAGAAAAGCGAGAGACATCTGAAACATGAGGTATTTTCGGATCGTTTGGGATGTGTCCAAAATCTATGCCAACCGGGCGCATGTTGGGTGTTGTGGCGGTACTCGTACACATCAAAAGCAAGACAAGGATGACACCACGTACAACAGCTCGCCATAATCTCATGTCGGAGCGACAAATCGGCGCTGAATCCACTCTGACTATCCTTTCCCACCAAGCGATCCAGTCATGGGAAGTGCTTTTCGGGCTTATTCACCACCACAGCTTACACACGGCGAAGATCATCGCAGATGGATGGAGGTGATCCTACGTCATAAGAGGCAGCTGCAGCAGATATAGATAAACACTATACTCATTTCGCATTAACGTATATTTAGAATCCATACCTTTGCACCGACCCAACTCCACCCCATCCCAGCCCGGACAACATAAATCATTCATAACCTTCATCAACTCCCCTGATACAATCGTCATCGCACCTTCATTACCACACCGTCTCTACCCCACTGTTCTCAAATTCCCCAAACATTCACACATCCCTTGCCCTCCTCAACGACTTCCGACTCGCCATCGGCCTCAGCCTCTGCTCATACCCCCGATAAAACTGGGGCTCCGCCTCGCGATCCTCCGCCACCTCGCTGAGCGGGACCTCAGCCGCAATAGGCATGGAGGCCCGCTCAGCGCGCGGGCGGAATGGATTCTGACCGCGCGCCGGCTCCACGGAAGGAACGTACCTGTTATTGGCAAGTCTGTGGCTTCCTCGGATCTGGGTTCTCAGATCCGCGGTGTACGGGTTCGCTGTTCTCGCGCGGTCGGACCTAGGTAATGAAGTAAACGAGGGGACTGATTGCGCCGGTCGGAGAGCCGGCAGGGAGGCGCGGTCTGCAGGGGCGCATGGAAAGGAAAGTGGCCGCGATTGAGCCTGTCGCTCACGTTCCACGACGGCGGAGAGGCCTCTGTTGGCGGCTGGTCGTGGCATCGTCACATCGCGTTTCGGAGCGGAGGATTCATGCGTGCTGAAGGCTGGCGGTGGTGGAGGCAGTTGAGACACTGACCAGGGATTCGGCGCTGTTATTGAGAGTTTCGGTGCGGCTGAACGCGTGGACTGAAAGTAGCTATCGATGGTTGCAGAGCGATACTGAGGCAGCTTGTCCTTTGCCCTCGGTTCTTGTGTCGTAGGTCCACGCTGGCTCTCGCGCTTGGTATCTTGGCGAGAGTATGACGGAGCTGTATCAAGAGGTGGAGAGACATCTACGATCCTCGCTGAGTCCATCTTTCCTCGAGAAGTTCGGCGGATTTGCGTCATTTCGGGAGACTTCTTCGTTGGGGACAACCGTATTGGAAGGCTGACTTGCTCCTTCTCCCTCGCCTCACTAGAGTCATAGCCGTTCTGCTTAGACATCAGAGTCTCCCGTAGCCGATTAAGAGACTCGACGAGGATAGCACACTGTTTGCATTGTGGCTTCCTTGAAGATGCTGGCCGTGCAATGGATTGATGGCTCTGAGAGTCTTGGGATACGTATACGTGCTGAAACTCGGACGATGGCTCACCGCACACTGGTGTCCGGTCCTCTCGTGGAGCTACAGGTGGGGCGGGGATCCGAGGGGGCGTCTTTGGTCGGGTGACCTTCTCGTCTACTGTCGTCGAGCGCTTGAAGTTAGAGAACAGGGAAGGACCGTCGAAAGGCTCAAAGTCGGGTGATCTCTCGCTCTGGACCTCGGTCGGGGCCTTAGCAGTTGGTTTCGGGGGTATTGGCTTGAGGATGCCAGGCGCTCGGAAGAGCGGCTCGTCTTCTGCACATTTTGGCTTCATTTCAGAGCGTCGCGCGCGACTTCGCCGCACACAATCAGGACTAGAGAGTGTTGCGTTGACATTCCCGGTCTGGATTATCATGAGCATCTCGTCTCCCTTCGGCGCTGTAGTCAGATTCTCGTGGCCTTTGGAGGTGATGAGGATATCATCTTCGATACGAACACCTCCAACCGGCATATAACGTCCTAGGACTTGCTTGTTGATGTACTTGGAGTGGATTGGTGAAGGCAGGTAGAAGTAGCTAAGGGCATACATCGAGAAGTATCTGCAACTGTATGAGTAGGGTTGATTCGCAGTAGAATTGGGTCAGACTCACATTCCAGGCTCTACAGTCACCACCATGCCTTCCTGCAAATGCGGGCTTTGTGGAGTTGCTGGCGCATGACACATTTTCTCGTCATAGACTGGGAGATGGAAGTCCTCGGGGTACAGAGATGGGACCGTCTGCTTCTTGCCTCCGAGGCTCATCAGCTCCCGTTGTCCCACATCATGCACCTCCAGTCCCACATGATGGCCCAGTCCGTGGGGAAAGAATGCTCTGCTTGTGCCGGCTTTGTAGATTTCTTCCCTGGTGCCATTGTGTAGGATCCCTAGGCGGAGAAGTCCGTCGATCGCGATCTGATGAGCCAAAACGTGGAGATCGAGATACCTGACACCAGGCTTGAGCTTGCTGATGCAACTCTCCTGCATACGCTGGACGAGCTTGTAGATGTTTTCTGCTTCAGAACTAGGCCATGATCCGGACAATGGAAAAGTTCGAGTGATGTCTGACGCGTAGAGCTCATACTCGCAGCCGGCATCCAGACACATCAGTTGGCGATCGTCAAAGTCCTCATTATTCGCATCATAGTGCAACGTTCCGGCGTTGGGTCCGGACGCAGCAATGGGATCGTAAGCCTGCTCTTTCGCCTGCTCGGAGATACATACGTCCAGAAAGAGTCCTTCGACTTGCGCCTCGTTCTTGAACTTCAAGATGTTGGCCAGCACCTGCTTGTGCGCTTCAGAGGAAATGTCATTTGCTTTTCGGATAAGGCTGATCTCGTGATCATCCTTGATCTGTCGCGTGGCATCCATTGCCGGCTGCAAGGATGTCGCGTCCAGGCGAACAGGAAAGTAGGGCGCCTTTGGCGCTTGCGATTCATGCAGAGTATACACATTACCGCGATTATACATTACCCAAGCCTGGATGAAGGACTGAAGCTCATCCTCGAAGTAGACCTCATCAATGTCATACTTATCAAGCGCTTCCGCGGGCGTGGATCCTCGGCCATACCAGATGACGCGCTCAGGTTGGACGCGCGGGATGAAGAGAGCCAAATGATCACGTTGGATGTCGTAGGTGAGGTAGCAGCCTGGCTCGTTGCACCTTCAGTAATCAGCAACCATCATCTCGCCTGGCGAGGGAAACAAACCCGCTGAGGTAGTAGAAATACCGCCGCTGCCGGAACGGTGCCGGCATATCGCTGTCCTCGTTGTTGCGCGCTGGTTGGCCGGGGAGGTACAGCAGTCCCGCCTCTGCACCCAGATTCTCCAGAACCCTCCGCGCATGGTGTTTTGCTATCATGGTCAGCGTTCATATTGAGTCACGTCTCTCTCAAGAACCCACCTGGATACTTATCCAGCGGACCCTCTGCCTCCAGATGCACCCATAACCCTGGCCTCTTCAGTTGGTCCAGCCGCTCAAGCCGCTCAAGCCGCTCAGTCAAGGCATTCGCATCAATAGCCGCCATGTTGAGATCCTGCTCTTTCTCCCTTCAACTGCTGAGACGTGTAAAAAGTACCTGTCGAGGACAACAAAGGCCAGCGCACTTGAGGCCAGCGTAGCAATTCCCTATATCGAGCCTAATCCTCAGGCTCCGGTGAGGACCGGTGAAGGGCACGCCCTCGTGGCACAGACCGCCGCCAAGCAGCTACAGAGCCGGTCAAAGCAGCCGCACCGTCCCTCACCACTCACAACGGCCGCCGCGTCCAGTTTTCGCCCCTACGCACGACTGACCGGTGAATAAGCGAGCGTGTTGCAGCGGTCCTTCACCCGGGAGATAAATAGGAGCGCAAGAGGCAAACAAGTGATGAGACCGTCTGCTGTTGAGGAAGGGGGCTGGCAAGAGCGGTATCAGGGAGGCGAGAGCTGGTTCTTACCCCGCCCCGTCCCACCAAACAACCACGCAGAGGCCCGTGACTCGTGGCACTGCGTCGAGGAAGCGCGCCGTACGTTGCGCACATTACCTCGTTGCTTCGAGACGTGCAGTCAAGCGTCCAGTCGCTGGCGATGTGCAGGTCGGGTGCTCTGGGCTACACGATTGGCAGGACTGCTTCGCGCTGATTGGCCAATCGTGGGGCCGCTGGGACGCTCACCGGTTCAGGGCACCGTTCTTTTGCGAGCTGGTAAGCGAAATGTCCGAGAGGAGATGAAGGCGAAGAAGAATATTACTCCGACTGGCGAAGGACGGTGTGAGATCCTCGCTGACCGTTTCAGTCATGCTGTCGACGATGTCCCTCAACCACGTCCGCGTTCTCGTGACGACAGCGTCGCTCCCGGGCCTGCCACTGCTGGGACCCGATAGTGGGACCGGTCCCACAATGGTGTATCAATCGGTATCGGTGCATCGTGTCCTTTGCTGCCAGATTGGGCAGCTGGGGCGGTTCTGAGCATAGCCTGCATGAGCAGCCTGTTGTGTCCAGGACGGCGGGTTCTCGAAGGTCCGTGTCAGCCAGGGAATGGAGCAGATTCGTGAGAGACTGAAGCCAATTCCGTGAGCGCTTGCTCTCTGCACTGCGTACACGTACAGACATCGGACTGCGCCAGATGTGGAGCGGTCGTTACACGTCATCCTCGATTCTGTCCATGTAGGTCGAGTAGTGAGAGAACAAGAATGTGCGAGGGTGCTGGGATAGGACGGAGAAGGTGGTGGCACAGCAGGGACAAGAAGTAGCTACGGTACTTTACCGGCTATTCGGCAAGTTAAGGTCGAAGGCATAGACAGCTGGCGGTGTGGTGTCGATTTGTTCTTCGAATGATGGCGGAGGAGAAGAACAAGAGAGTCATATGAGAGAATCTTTGATGTAGCAATATCGGAAAGGGGCGACAAGAAACTGGGTAATATCTCGAACTTTCAGGAAAGGCCTTTGAGGCCTTCAATCATCTCAGACCTCAATCCCTTATGGCATGGCCTGAATTTATCTCACTTGAATGGATCTAAAGCCCAGAAAATATGAAGCACTTGGAATAAATGCGATCCATGAGTATGCGTCTCGAAGAGCAAATCACTAGGAGTACACCGCCCAGAATGCTACCTCACCTCTCTCTGCGCAATCTTGCCTTGAGCATTCCCTTCCCAGCAAGATGCTCAAACATCAATAGCTAAGAAGCCTGTACGCGAGCGAAGTATCGAGTACAAAGATTCCCCTTGCGTTGACGATCAGTCTGAGGGTTCGAGTGAGGGCGTTAGCATGAGGCAAACCGGTATCGTGGAGGTAAGTAGGTCCAGAGCACATGAGAAGGAAGGAAGGAGGGCACGAATCTTGAATCACCCAGGAATCAGATAAGACTTTACCCTGACTCACGCGTGTAGTATCTTCTAGTCCATAGCTCTCCGCAAACAGCATTCACTACAGGGGCGCACGTTTCGGTTCGCTGCCTTCGCCGTCAACGAATGTCCAATTCACCCTCGAGCTGTGTAGAAAGAGTGCTGGATTCGGGGAAATCATTGTGGAAGAAGGAGAGCTGAGCAATGTTAGCACTGGTGAGTACACCCAGGATCCCAGGAAAGTTCTAGGAGAACTTACGGCAGCAAGGTCATCGGTGAAATAGCTACGCCTGTACGCAGCTCATTCCCTTCCCTTCACGCCCTCCCCCACGCC